>CM046442.1:60638112-60698112 GCA_025506515.1 Flaveria trinervia
GTTCTTTCTCTCTACTACTCCATTTTGTTCTGGAGTCCTTGGAATGCTAAACTGCCTTTTGATTCCCTTTGAAAGATAGAAGTCATCAAGTGTATGATTTCTGAATTCAGTTCCATTGTCACTCCTAATACACTTGACTGGAAGGAATACTGCTTCTCAATACAACACAAAGTGAATAATCTTCTGAGCAGCCTCATCCTTTGAATGTAAAGAAAGTCCATACAAATCTGGAGTAATCATCCACAATTACCAGACAGTATTTCTTCTTTGCCATGCTCATTACTCTCACAGGACCAAATAGATCCATGCAGTAATTGCAAGCAGGCAGTGGACTTAGGCACTTCAATAGGAGGGAATGAGACTTTGTGTTGTTTTCCTTTTAAACAACGCAGTGCAGGTTTCATCACAGTGGAACTCCTTTATTGGTAAGCCTCTGACTAAACTATTGTGGGTAAGCTGATTCATGTTTTTGAGATTAACATGACCAAGCCTCCTATGCCACAGTTTAGATTCTTGAGAAGAGGCTTTGGAAAACAGGCAAGGATTGCCTTTGAGATCTATCTTCTTAGAAAGATCTAAGGCATACACTCTTCCTGTCCTGTTGGCTTTCAGGAGAGTGTGATCATCCAACACCTTGTCAATCAAGTGCAAAACTTTGGATGACAGAATCCTACAGTTTTGACTGGTGAAAAGGGCAACATGGCCTTTATCACACATTTGACTGACACTCAAGAGATTGTACTTGAGATTTTCCACATGATTAACATCATCAAATTTGATTTCTACCTTGGAGACAAAGCCCTTACCGATGATGTAACCCCTAGCATCATTGCCAAACGAGACAAATCCCTTCTTTCCTTGAGAGTAGTCATGAAGAAGAGAGTTGTTCCCAGTCATGTGCATAGATCCCCCACTGTCTACATACCAGATGCTACTTTGGCATGTTGAAGAACCCTGCAATAATAAACAATCAGTTAGTTTTAGAGACCCAAACGTTTTTGTTTTGGGCCTGGTCTCATCAATAGATGGTAAACTAACAGGTTTATTTGAAACAACAGCCTGAGGAAGAAGATGCTGTAGAAGAGGAGTCCTTTGGCTTGGACCTCCTTTTCTGTGGTTTCAACATAGAGTGTCTAGTTGGTTAACTCTACCCAACAGATGTTGAACCATCATTACCAGCTGTGTCTGATTTTGTGATAAAGCTTTCAGCTCATCAGACACATTGCCAGTGGAGTTTGATAAGTTCCTATGTTGCACCTTCTTCTTCTGAGCACTCTCAGCTGTCACCTGTTTAACCCCTTCCTTTTTGATTTCTTTGAGACTTAAGGGTTACAGGATTTGATGTTGCTGATACAAATGTGGTCTCAAACTCAGTTTTCATTTTACCATTTTCTCTTTAATTTCTTCTTTTTGTTTGAGTTTGGAACCTCTTTTGTACCAACAATCATCTGTAAGATGATTGAACAGACCACATACTTCACATGGTTTCTTCTTCATCTTAGGTTGATCATCAACTGAAGAGGGTGAAGCAACTAAGACTTGTTCTTCAATGCTTTGGAACATTGTTTGCTTTCTTGACTGCCTCTTTAGTGTCTTCGTCAACTCTTTCTACTGTCAGTTTTCTTCTCTTCAGTACTGACAGCAGTTGAAGTTTGAACTTCAGGTGTTAGATCCTGCTCTCTAGTCCTTTCAGGACCTTCAGGATTAACTCCTGAGTTGATCAACTCATTAATCATGTGAATGTCAGCATTTGAACCATCAACATCAGCTGATAGTTCAAAGAGGGCTTGATGCTGACTTCTACTTCTGATTGTGCTGTATCAGAAGGTAAATCACATGATGTGATGGATTGGTTATCACTCTCACCATCAAATTCTACCTCTGCTCTTGGGGTAAAATCTGTAGGTGGAGCAGTGTGATTGTAACCAATTCCAAACTTCACATTTGAAGCAGATTGCTTACTAAGAAGCATTTCAAAACCTTTGCATGATTGTACCCATCTATCACACTCGACCTGGGTAACTGCAAGGGTTTCTTTGAGGTCTTTGTACTTCTCTAGAAGTACTTCTTTCTAGCCTTATCGTCAATTATTTGGCAATTCAGTTTATAAATCTCATCATTTTTATCTTTAAGCACAGACTCAAACTCAGCTTTGTTTTTGGAAATTATTTGTTCTAGCTCAATGTTCTTATTAGTTAGAGCTACATTTGCTTCTCTAATGGAAGCAAATGCTGCTATGCATGGTTCAGAACATAATTTGGCTTTTGCCTCAGAGGATACCTGTGATACCTGAGGTGTAGAGGCATTAGAAAATGAAGTATCAGCAGACTCCAAAGCCATAAGAGCTAGATTCCCAAAGACTGTCACCACCATGTTGACCAGCACCTGAGAACAGTGGTCATGACCAGACATGTCATCTGGTAAACTGCTCCAGTCAACAACTCCTGGGGTGAAGAAGCTGTGTTGTTGAGGTTGAGGTTGTTGATGAGATTGGGATGGCTGAGGTTCTGGTAGTGCATGAGGTTGTGGTGCCATAGGAACTTGAACTTGATTTGACTGTGGCATGTAATAACAAGGTTATGGATATGGCATTTGACCCTGAGGAACAAAATATGCTGGATTGTTGTTGAGGATGATGACTAGAGGTGACAGGATGTTGCCCTCTGTGTTGTTGACTATTGCCAGGAAAAGTCACAAAGGGTGCAGTGGAGTTAGATCCAGTTGATCTACACTCTCTTGCAAAGTGTCCAAGCCTTTGGCATTTGTGACACCTCAACTTGCTCTTGTCAAAACCAATTTGGTTTTGCCAGAGAGTCCTGGGAATTTTCTTCCAGTTCTTTTATAGAACTTCTGAGATCTGATATTTATCAGGGCCATTTGGCTCAAAATATCCATCTCCTCTAAGTCATCATCAGCAATCCCCTTGAGATCATCCATAATGAAGCATAGATTGTCATATTACACCTAGTAAACTGACCATCAATACTCACAAATGCAGAATCAGAAGTGCTTGAAGAGAAATTAATATGCTCATCATACTGGCATTCAATGAAGCATATTCTGACTCATGACCCACCAAGGCAGTGTTGCCTGGTACAAGTCTTCAGTGAGCTTTCCAGATGAAGACAACCTTTCTCTTCTGTTCTATCTCTCTCTCAAACGTGAGCAGTTTCCCATGGAGTTGGGTGAGAGATAGTTTCCCAAACTTGCACTGGAGCGTAGGACAATAGTATATGTGTCCCATCTCTCAGGCAGTGATCTGAGAAATCTGTTATTCATCTGAATATTTGTGTACTCAAGTTTGACCATTTTTAGTTCAGAGATCAAACAAGAAACCGCTCATATTGTTGAGTCAGTGTCTCACCCTTTCTATGAGAGAATGTCTCATATTGTTGGGCAAGAATTTCTCTATTATTTGCCAAGACCTCATCTGTTCCTCCAAATTGTCTTCAAGGCATTCCAGAGGTCATGGGCAGTTTCATGATGCATTAGCCCAGATAGATTTCATTTGGCAATGCCATGGCTAGAATTCCATGGGCTTTTGCATCAATTTCAAGCAACTTCTTATCCTCATCAGAGTATTGCTCCCTCCTCTTCGGAACCATTTGATTGGTTTCCGGGTTATTCACCATAGGCTTGTGTGGACCATGTACCACTGATGTCCAACACCTGCGCTGTTAACAGACAGGTGATGGAGCATACGTCTTTGCCATATGTTATACTCATTCCTAACCAGCATTGGTGGCTTGGTTGAGGAACCAGTATTGTGAGGATCATTGGAGGGAGTGGTCATTTTTAGTTCAAAAAAATTTAATTCAAGCTTTAAAAGGTTTTAAACAGACCACAACAAACTCAATGAAAACCAAGAAAAGATCTCAAGATGAATGACCAGAAATACAGAAAATTCAATCTCTATACCGTTTCTTGCAAAAACAAAAGCTAATTCAATCAAACTTAGATCTTGAATAGCAGTTTCAATGATCAATTATTAGATCGATCAATGATTAACCCGCTCTGATACCATTTGACAGGATCAGTGATCACAAGTTTGATGTATTAGATTCAAAGCAGCGGAATATGAACAAGAATTAGACAAATTATGGCAAGCAATCGATACTTGTATGCATTAAGAGCGCATACGGTTATAGGGAGAGAAGATATATTTCTGATTTCAAGGAATGTTTATAGATGTAGAATATTTCTAATCAAATCATTCATTCATTCCATTCATTCATCTCTATATTACAATAGGTTGTCACTCCTTATATAGAGTGCAACAATCACTGCTGTTATCACGGAAAGTGACAACTGGCAGATCTAATACAAAAATAACTAACTCTTAACAAACTACTGAAATGTTCACAACTACTGAGAACATATCAGAGTGTTAAGTACAAAATAAAACTACTGAAACTACAACGACTGAAGAACAAGCTCTTCAGTCGTTTTACAAAACTACTGAAACATAAAAATATAAAACTACTGATATCACAAACTACTGAAGAAGTACTCTTCAGCAGTTGTGACAAACTACTGACGCTTCAGTACTTGATCTTCAGACTTTGACCTTCAGATGTTTCATCAGCTGATGACTTCAGTAGATATCATCAGCTGATGTCTTCAGTCTTTGTCTTCAGACTTTGTACATCAGTTGTTGATCTTCAGCACTTGTAAACTCTTCAGCTGTTGTACTTCAGTACTTTGGTCTTTCAGCTTCAGCACTTGTGTTCTTCAGCTGTTCAGCTTCAGTACTTGTGTTCTTCAGCTGTTCAGCTTCAGTACTTTGTTCTTCAGCTGTTCAGCTTCAGTACTTGTGTTCTTCAGCTGTTTACTTCAGCACTTTAGTTCATCAGCTGTTGAAGTCTTCGGCACTTGATCTTCAGCTGTTGAAGTCTTCAGCACTTGTCAAACTGCTGATGAGGCTTTCAGCAGTTGTTGTGATACCATGTGGGACTTAGAGGTTTTCTGATCTTGGCTCATTGGTTTCTTTTGGTCCAACACTGCCAGAACATGCGAGCTGATTCATAATTACCTATCACTTTTTGGCTGAGGCTATGAATACTGTATGCAATGTTCAAAACAGAAATAATTGTCAATGAAACATAACAAAACTCCCTATGAGCTCCTATTTAAAAGAAAACCATACATAGGAATCTAAAAGTCTTTGGATGCCATGTAACTATTTTGAACATAAAAGAGTCATTGGGAAAATTTCAGAAAGGCATATGATGGTTTCTTGTTGGATACTCTTCAACATCAAAATCATATAGGGTTTATATTCACACATAACATTGTGGAAGAGACTCCTAATGTGTCTTTGATGAATCTGTATTTACAAATTCATTTAAGGTTCATCATGTTTGTTTTACATAGATGCTTTATCTAAATCTTTTAACTATGATTATTTGAACATGCAGGATCTGATGAAGTATGTTATCCATTTGTTCCACCTCTTATGACTGAATTAACCTTATGTGCTGATCCTCCAAGGATACCCCCATCCTCGGACAAAAACACTTTAGTAGCAGCAGATACTACATTTGGAAACAAACATGCTGCATCCGGAGATGTGAATGTTGTGCCTTCAACAAAACCAGGCTCTCAAGTGAATGCAATAAATCTTGGAAATAATTTATGTTCTCACTTATCATCCGGAGAAACTCCTATGAAAGAGCAAAATGTTTTCGGAGAAGTTCCTACGGAAAAGCAAAGTGTTTCCGGAGAAGTTCCTACGGAAGAGCAAAACGAAACTGGAGATACTCCTGCAGTTCATACAAGAGACTCTCCTGATCACTCATCTCATGTTGAATACTTTAACTATTTCTTAAACTCCCAACCTGAGTTGAATCAATTTGAGGCAATGGAAATGACTAACCTGGGATCATCTATACAGTTGAATGAACTCCTTCAATGAGAATCCATAAGACTCATCCAATTGTCAACATCATTGGACATCCTGAAAAGAGAACTACAAGGAGTCAAAGTGGTACAACCAACCTTTGTCTTTTCAATTGTTTTCTTTCTCAAGTTGTGCATCCAAATATCATTGCTGCTTTAAAAGACAATAGCTGGATTGAGCTATGCAAGAAGAGCTTTAGCAGTTCAGAAAGCAAAAAGTGTGGTCTCTTGTTGATTTGCTTGAAGGTCAACATCCTATTGGAACAAGATGGCTATACAAAACAAACTGATGATAGAGGGATTATTGTGAGAAACAAAGCAAGGTTGATTGCACAAGGATACACTCAAGAAGAAGGAATTGACTATGATGAATTTTTGTACCAGTTGCAAGAAATTGAGGCCATAAGAGTGTTTTCTGGCCTATGCATCATATAAGAAGTTTACTGTGTATCAGATGGATGTCAAGTGTGCATTCTTATATGGGAAGATTGATGAGGAAGTTATATGTAACAACCCCCTGGTTTTGAAGATCCTCATTATCCCCATAGGGTATACAAACTAGATAAAGCCTTGTATGGTCTTCACCAAGCACCAAGAAAATGGTATGAAACACTATCATCTTTCTTGCTCAAGCATGGCTACAAAAGAGGAACTATTGATCAAACTCTCTTCCTCAAACAAGAACATCAAGATCTCTTAGTAGTTCAAATATATGTTGATGACATTATATTTGGTTCAACTAATAAGAGATTGTGTGTGAATTTTGAAGAGCTGATGAAATCTGAATTTCAGATTAGCTCAATAGGTGAATTAACCTTCTTTCTTGGCCTTCAAGTTCATCAAAAATCAGATGGGATATTCATCAATCAAGAAAAATACATACATCAAATTCTAAAGAAATACAATCTTGCTGAAGTATCCTCATGCAAAACACCAGCATCAACAATTGATAAGATTTCTCCTAATCTTTCTGGAAAATCTATTGATCAAAAATTATATAGATCAATGATAGGTTCACTTATGTATTAACTGCCAGTAGACCTGATATTATGTTTGCTGTGTGTGTTTGTGCTAGGTACCAATCTGATCTAAAGGAGTCTCATCTCAATGCAGTAAAAAGAATTTTCAGATACCCCAAAGGAAAACCAGGACATGGTCTTTGGTATCCAAAGGATGGCGACTTTACACTCTACTCATACTCAGACAGTGACTATGGTGGATGTAATAGTAACAGAAATCAACAACCGGTGGATGCCAATTCATTGGACCAAGGCTAGTATCATGGCAGTGCAAGAAACAAACCAATGTTATCATATCCACAGCTGAGGTTGAGTACATTGCTGCTTCAGCTGGATGTTCACAAGTTCTTTGGTTGCAAAACCAATTACTTGACTATGGTTATAACTTTCTTCAAACTTCAATTTATATAGACAATTCTGCTACTATGTTTAAACTGCTAATCCTATGCAACATAGTGAAACAAAACATATTGAAATAAGATATCATTTTCTAAGATATTGCTCAGAAAAGGGTTTGATTAAGTTAGTCAAAGCGGATACATCAAATCAGCTTGCTGATTTATTCCCTAAAGCCTTTGATTCAGTCAGATTTAACTTTCTAGTTGAGTCCCTGGGCATGATTAACTTAGATTAATCAAGTCTAAACAAATAAAATATTGTGTGTAATGATGCTTCAGCATGACATACGTATGGGAAATGATAGACACTATAGCATTGCTTATTCCTGAATACATAAATAATAATAAATCTTAGTAAGTTTCTTGATATGTGAGTAGATTCATCTAGAGTGGAAACTAAACTGAGTGCATGCCAAACATAATGCTAAAATGATTGTTAGTGGGAAACTTCATTTTGAGAATACAAAGAAAGTCTTATTCTAATATGACAAAATCACTCATCTAAACACACTATGTAACACACTTTATAATATCTATCTTTGCAAATCATACTCCCTTTGTTTTGTGTGAACAAAGACCTAGGTATATGATCACCATACTTAATATTAGATACAAAAGGTGAAAAGATCATGATCATCATCATCCCTCTGTTTTGTGTCAACAAAGACCTGGGTTAAAGGCACCTTTGTTTTACGTGAGTAAAGACCTGGTGACCTGATGATGATCATATCCAAGCTCTCAAAAGAATCCTATGTGAACAATTGTTTATATTCTTGAGCTTTTACATCATTGCATTAATGAGATGCCAATTGCATCTCAAGATAGATCTTATAAATTAAAGTACATAGTTCTTAAGTGTGAAAAAGTGATGATTTGTCTTGCAAAGGGAGAACAAAATCTTTGTGAACTGAATGTGAAGCCCATAACAGTTATTTCCAAATCAATATGAAAACATGATAATCAACATGCCTAGTTGATACATGAACTCTTGTATGGATTTAAGTGGACAATATACTTGCAATCAGAACTTTGTTCAGGTATCAACTCAATAACATAACTCATCAGGAAAAGGCTTAGTATTATAGTATGATCCGATCATATGTGTATATATGTTTGATCATCTTCATACAGTTACAAATCATGTTATTCCTCTTAAAGAAATTTATGATAAATGCTTAAATTCAACATTAATCACAAATTTAGGGGGAGTAGAATACATAAAGTTGAGTTACTCAATCAGCAGAAATGTCTATCTCATTATCAATTTGAAGGAATTGGAATCTGAGCATCATCCTAGCTGCTGGATACATGAAAATTTTAATAAAAATCTTTTTAAACTTTCTTGTGCTAAATTGCCATGTATACAAAGAAAACAAGGTCCTAAGGAATAAATGGTTCTAACCAATGGACTTGGACCATACGTACAACAATATCTCTTTGACGTGTGCTAATTTAGCATCAGAAGAAGCTACAATGAGGAAATCTTAAATGTTTATCCGTATATTGGTAAACTACGGATGTATAAAGATCTGTAAATTTGTGGTAATCTGCGGAAGAATACATCATCAGCAGATGTTGTCGATCCGTAGATGTTCTGCGGAAGAATACATTGAGGGTCCCTCTTAATAATGAAATAAATTAGTGTGTCTGAGAGTATAAATGTTGCGGTTTGACCTCTCAAATCCATTATTCGCTTTTTCAGCTTACTTTTCAGACCTAGAAAAACTCACATCTCCTGAACACACAGCTTTAGTAGATTTAACTATTATGAAGTCTATCTCTCACTAGGATGATGATAGTGATGAAGAATGGAAAGAGCTAATCAAGGAAGACTCTCCAACAGATCAAAAAGTCTCAAAGGATGATGATCTCCTGTCTTCAAAAGATATATTAGAAGAGAGGCCTGAATCAGCCATGTTCATGACACTTATAAACCATGGTTTCCCTTATGACATGGTTTAAAGGCTAAACATGACTGAGATGAAGAATCTGTTGAAAGATTTGAGCTTCCATGCTTTATGATACCAAATTATGACTATGAAGCCTTGAGCACCTTTCAATCCATCTAGAAGATAAAGAAGGAGTTGGGACATCGTGACACAGCTAAGCTAAGTAAATACAACATGACTTGCTGGTTACAAGGCCATAACTACAAACCATATGAGCTTAAGGGAAGGACAGTAGGAGAACATAGAAGGATGATGGAGCATGTGATGAAAGTTGAGCTGGATACTGGTGTAAAATGCAGAACTGAAGCTCCACATCCATCTTATGAGCAACAAAGCAAACTTCCTGCTAAACCTATAACAGTTGAACCTAAAGATCAGCACAAAATGAAGGACAAATTGATCAGAGAGCCAAGAGAAGTAATACCGGGCAAAGTATGGCCACTTTTCACTACAATGAGGGAGATAACTGAACAGAAATCCACTCTGATACAACTAATAGACCACCTCACAACTCCCAGTTCAGTGGAAGAAAACAGGATCATGGCCTAGAAATATGATCCAGACTGGGATTCTGCTATTATTAAAAGAACATCTAGAAGAGTTGAATACTTCCATGATGTATTTTCAGTGGTGAGTCTGCCAGAGAATGACATCAAGGATCTTCAAAGCCTGATCATCTGCAATCATCCAATTCACCCTAGAGGAAGAGACTTCTCAACTCTAGTGGGAAAGCTCAAAACGAAATTTAATGATGATGTCCCTAGAGAAGCTAAAAGAGAAGATGCAAAGCATCAAAAGAGAATCAAAGGGCTTAAAAGATACAAGTCCAATGCCTCAGAATCTGTAGAGTTGGTCCTGCTAAGAAATGCTGAAAACAAGAAAGCTGACCGGATCAGGATCTTTGATTCTATGGAAATCAAATTACTTCATCCTAGCTACACCTCGTATCTTAATGACAAATTCTTTCCCAAGTTGGCTGATGAAAAAGCACAAAATTATTTGTTCCTGCATGTCCATGTGATACAAGTAATTGACAAATTACATGCCAAGGCCTACAAAAGAAGAAGATTCAATGTTGGACTGCTGAAAGGAACAGCTTTTGATGAATTCACAGAACTCATAATTTCTGAGCAAGATGAGCTAGAAATGGTGAATAACAACAATGTGTTAGACACACTCACTACAGAGGAAGATGTTCTGGGAATAAGCTTTGAGACTCTGAAGAAGTTCAACAAGATGAAGATCAACTACAAGTATGATGATTAGAAGACTGTTGTGTCTTACTTCTACAACAAGATCATTGCTAGAGTCAAGGAGCTTTCTGTTTTGAAGATCAACTACAAGTGGTGAATAACAACAATGTGTTAGACACACTCACTAAGGGGGAGTATTGTTAGATCTAGGAATTATAGGTCTAGAACAACTTGTATAGGCTTATAACTTTAATCAATTCTTGTAATAAATATTTGTAATTGTCATTTATTATGCATGCATTAATTATATATCTATGCTAACCCATATATGTGTGCTATGAATAATTGCAGGTACAAACATTAGTCTTGGTCAATTTATGAAATTGACCAAGTGTAAGAAACATCTACGGATGAACATTTTGTTCTTCTGTAGATATGTTTCATACAAATAACATTACATCCAAAGATCTTCTACGGATGAACAATCAGAACTGAAGAACAAGTTTGCTTCGGAAGTACAAGTTTTCTACGGAAGAACAAGATTCTTACGGACGAACAAAACATATAAGAAGAGCAAAACTTCTACGGAAGAACAAACTCCTACGGAAGACACTATTCCTGTGGAGTTCAAATACTTGTATAATGAAAGTGTTACAAGTCAACCCGTCAACAAGGCAGTTATGCGAATCCCAAGAAATCTCATGATTCCTTAACTGACACAAATCAAATCCCAAGAGATCAAGTGTTTCCTATAACAGAAACATCATTGTATATATGTATGGATCCTCTTTTGATTCAAAAGGGGGTTGTTTTAGACGATTGATTGATCAACAACAGCAGTAGCAATACAACAATCACTTCAAAGTCTCAATCAAACCCTAGCAGCCGTCAACGTTGTAATCATTAACATGTTCTAATGAAATTCATATTAATCATTAATTGTGTTTTGTTACATGTGTTCTTGAACATTTATTGATATTTAAAGATATTTCAAACAGTTAAAGCAAATCAACGTTGTTTCCGCAAACGTTGATTTGCCAATCGACAAGCATTGATAATTCATGTTAAGCGATCCTTAGATTCACATAAACCATATGTTAAACCTCTTATTCCGTTGCATTTTCATAGTTTAAATGGTTAAACTAAGTGTTTTACTTGTGACAAAACCCATCACTTCTAAGTCTGAACTCTTGAGTAATTCTGTCTTGTATCATTTGAGTCAGCTTGTCAGCTTGTCTAGATTGGCTTGGGTTGACAAGTGGCATGCTGATAAGGTCAAGAGCTTCATAGTAGTTCAAGGTCTGGAAGTTAAAGACTTTTGCTGCCCTTGAACTCTTTGAAGAATGAGGGCCCTTCGGTTGGCATCATACATCCACCCTATGATGTAGTTAGAAGTTCCTTGAGGTGGAGATGTCACTGCCCTTGGTATCCCTTCCTTAAAAAGACTTTGAACGAAGGAGTCTATCGAGTCCAAATCAATGTGAAAATGAGGAAGTTACTGAGTATGGACAATTGAAAGTGAGGATGGTGAGTCCTTAATGTTCATGCTTTGTGATGAACTCCCAGGTTCTGGGTCTGTGATTACATTCGCCCCCTCATTGGTAGCATAACCCACTTACATAGGTGAGCTAGAGGTTAGATCAACCACATTCACAGATTCTTGTGTTCAAGGTTGAGCTCTTCTTAAAGGTCTTCTAGCTTGTTTTTCCTTAATATAAGATATCTCAAGTTGCTGGTCATTGACCTTATTTTTCTAGGTAGTCACTTGAGATTTAAGATGACTAATCTTGAAGACTAGATAGGTGCATGTTTGTGACAGTTTTTGCACCTTTAGCTTCAGATTCCCCTCTTCTTTATCAGAAGATTGGGGGATGAGAGAATTGGACCAAAGTCTTTTCTCTCACCACTAGCTTGGAGTTCTTGGCTGCTGGTTTTCTTTGCTCAATGACAACATCAATTGAAGTGTGAATGGGCTGAGTTTCCATGGTTGAGGTTTGAATGATGTAATCACTTGCTGAATTGAGAGCCTCTTCCATATGGATCTCTTGAACAGGTTCAGAATGATCCACCTCAGTGATAGGTGACTAATGTGGGCTAGACATAGGTGAGTTAGGAGCACTCATCTCTCTTGGAGTAGGGGAGGAATAGAGAGACTCGTGATACTCACTTGGAGTTCTTGGCTACTGGTTTAAGACTAAAGGCTGGGGATGGTATTTTTCCCCTAAAGGTTGTTCACTTGAGTGTTGAGACTCAGAGTGAAGGCTTAAGGTAGTGGGGCTTGTGAGCTCGTCAGGCAGAGCATGAGGAACCTCAGCACTAATCTTTGAAGTAATGGGAGTGGTTTGCTCCTTAGGAGAAGTGGGAGCTTCAGTATCCACTTCCTCCTATATGGGGAAGTATATGGGGGCGTGCATAGAATCAATAACTTGAGTAGGGTTGTTTGGATTTTCATTGGTAGGTGTGGATAATTTGGGGTCTTGTTGATGGTTCAGAGGTAGAAGATGTGGTTCAACACCAGCTTGTGTTGCTAGGTTGTCACGTTGAGCAATGAGCTCAAACATTTTGGGGACAAGGGCTATTTCTACCCCTGAGAAGCCAACAGTTGGCTTCTTCAAATTTTAAAGATGTTAGGCTTCATATGTCCCAATTTAAGAATATTACCTATTTCCCTCAACTGTGAGCCCACTTCATAGTTGAGAATATATTGAACATATCTAGGAAACATGTAGTACTCTAAGGAGTCCAAGTTAGCAAACAGTTTGTATAAACAAATTGAGAGTACCTGAACTTGACCCCCCTGATCCCATGCACTATGAAGGAGATATCTTTGGGAATCTGGTCCTATACCCCATGCTTGCTGGATAAGCTGTGGATGACCACATGTAGTAAGTACTTCCACTGGGATGAGACCTTCCTTCTACGGATGAATAGTTTGCTACAGATGAAGGGATTCTTGTGGAAGACTTTAGATATGCGGAAGGCCAAATGTTCTAATGAAGAGCAAAAGTTCTATGGAAGACCAGTCCTACGTAAAACCAACACTTGCATGTACTCTACCAAGTACGTCAAGTCAAAAAGTGAAACACTAAGTTACTTCATAAAGTCGATTCCTACACATGACTTTAATTTAGTCAGAGAATGTCACATCATGACATTCTCGTAGTAACTTTCTTGCCCCGATAACACCTAGTAGTAACTTTTTGTGCCTATAAAAGCTAAGCATAGGGTCACACTTTAGGGTACCATCAATATAGCATTACATTGATCATAACAGAAATACTATAAATCAGAATAAATCCTAGCAACCATCAATATCAGTCATTACTTATCCAATTGTGATCATTCATCTATGATAATGAAAAACTTTTGAGTCAATCGTACTTGTTCATTTGTTACGTTCATTTGTTTCTACATTTATTATCAGAGTTCTTTTTTGTTGATTGATATTACAATTGTTATTTCATAAACAATCTATTAAGCATCGAGTATTGATAGTTTCGCGATCAATACTCGATCTAATGTAACTTGCTAATTCATGATTGCAATCCTTTGATTCACAGGTGGTATCAGAGCCTGGTGCTCATTAATTTAGATCAATTGATCTGTAGTGTTATATTTGTTTAATCAATTGTTTATATCATTAGATCTATTAGATTGCTGATTAGATCTATTGATTTTTAGTAAAAGTTACTTTAGGGTATTCATAACAACTAGAGAGTTCATAACTTAGATTCAAGGATTTTGTTGAATGAACTAATCAACAATATAAGTTGAGTCAAGCTAACTATTAGCTAACGAAGGAATTTTACTTAAATAATTGATTAAATAAATTTTAAATTCATCAAAACTTGATTTATCGGTTGACGAGTAGTTTTTCATTACTCAACTAACATTAGTCTACATCAAAGTCGTTTGAATTTGTACATTTGTGTTATTAGTTGATAATCAGTGATTGTTCAAACAAATTTGAACAAAACCCATCATTAAACATCCTCAACTCAACATCAATTAAGAATTCATTAAGAGGATATACTAATTTTGAGTACAACGACTTAAGTAACCGATAATTAAGTGTTTGTCATTAATTAGATCATTTACCAAAAGGAATTTTGTTTTAGTTAAAACTTACATATTAACTAAAATGAGCAATTCAATTGGTGGATCATGCCAATATCCAATGTTAGAAAGCAAAGTGGATTTCAAATTCTAGAAAATCATATTTAGGAATCACGTGAAATAGACTGATGCGGACTTATGGGTATCTATAACTGAAGGTCCTTAAATTCCACCAACACTTGGACCAGATTATAAGGATAGAAATCAACCCATAAGTACAAGGACCTATCACCTGAGTATGTTAAGAAGGGTAAAGTTGATATTAGAGCATACAACTTACTTAGTATGGCTTTACCTAAAGATTTATTAGTCAGGTGTGAGAATTATAAAACAACAAATTCTTTATGGAAGATTCTTCACACTCTCTATGAAGGGAGTGATTAAATTATGAGCATAAGGAAAGATACACCTCACTCACAATATGAAACATTATATCATATTGAGGTGAATCAGTACCTCAACAAATCCACAAGTTCATGCAATTGGTGACCAAGATGAATATTTTCGAGTTAAAGTGCCCCAATGAGGAGTTAAACAAAAAGATGCTCCATACTTTACCTGAAAGTTGTAAGCAAACTGTATCCATGTTCAAGAATACATTTTATCTTAAAACCATTGGTTTAGATACATTGGTAGCTAAAGTTGAAGCACTTGAAATGGATAAAAAAATCAAGAAACAAGAATGTGAAATCACATGTTGGTCCTTATCAGTTTAAAGAAACTAAAAGTACTAGAAGTGCTTTTATTTCTAATCATGATGATGGAACTTCTTGCACTTTTAGTGATGATGAGGAAGAAGTTGGGTTTTATGCCTCAAAGCCTTCTAGATCAAACTCTCAGAGTAAGTCAACAAAGGAGAAAGGAAGACATGATGAAAGAAAAGGTCAATCTGATTCATCAAGAAAGTCATTCTCCAACACCAACAATCAAATAGAGCCAATCATTATGGTTCTAGATTCAGAAGAACAGAAAGAAGCTTTTGTAACTTTTAGTTTAATCTTCCAAACATATCTGCGTAGCACTTTATCACCTGCACACATTTGTCAACAAGATCTAGAAGAACTTCATCAAAATGAAGTAGAAGAGTTGGATCTTCAATGACAAAGGGCTATGATTGCATATAGAGCCAAGCAGTACCTGAGAAGAAACATAAAAGTTGGCTACAACAAGTGGAACAACAAAGATTGGTGTTGATAAGTCAAATGTAAGATTTTTAAATGCAATCTATATGGACATTTCTCAAGGGAGTGGAATCAACAATCAACTTCTGACATGAGACAAAATCAACAACATCAGTGTCATCAACATCAAAAATATCAACCATCAGCAGTTCAAAGAACTTTCAAATAACCTCAGCTTACAATCTCATCCCCACTAGCCACAAGCTCATCAACAATACAAAACAAAACCAAAGAAACTTGGTTAATAATTGCAAGATGGAACCTGTGACTTGAGCATGTTCATGGTGTGGAAAAGAATCAAGCTTTAGTGGCCATGTAACGCCCAAAATAAATTCTAAACAAGACAATTAATAATAATAGGCCTAGCTAGGATTATTTAAAAGAAAAATAAGCGAGAGATGGACTATGGACTGAGTAGACCTCGCAGGTTATGTGTTTGACGAGCTTAAGGTCCCAAGAACGATCAGCTTGAATCACTCTTATTTGCAAATCAACACCAATTTCTAGACAGAGAGAGAGAGTGTAGAGAGAGAAAGTGGAGAGAAGTGGTGATCCGTAGTTTCTTGGGGTTGGTAGGATATTATCAAAGATTCATCCAAGACTTCTCTAAGATAGCTTCTCCGTTGACTAAGTTGACTTGCAAGGACGTGAAGTTTGTTTGGGGTCAAGATCAAGAGAAGGCTTTTGAAGAGCTAAAGGCAGGTTTACTCAGGCTCCTCTCTTGTCATTACCCGAAGGAAGCGTGGATTTGGTGGTTTATTAAGATGCTTCCTACTCGGGATTGGGTTGCGTGTTGATACAGCGAGGAAAGGTTATAGCTTATGAATCCTGACAATTGAATGTTCATGAGATTAATTATCCTACTCATGACTTGGAGCTAGCAGTTGTGGTCTTTGCATTTAAGATTTGGAGGCACTACCTATATCGGACAAAGTGCATCATCTTCACTGACCACAAGAGCTTGAAGTACTTGTTCGAGCAAAAGGATCTGAATATGAGGTAGAGGCAATGGTTGGAGCTCATAAAGGATTATGATTATGAGATTATTTACCATCCGGACAAGGCCAACGTGGTGGCAGATGCCCTTAGCTGAAATGGGAGACCTGAGCCGATTCAGGTGAAGGATTATCAGTTGATTATGACCTCTGATGTGATGAAGCAGGTCAAGGAGTTTCAAGATGCGGCTTTGAGGGAAGATCGTCTTAACTAATAAAGGATGAAAGGTATGGTCGCAGAATAGGGTGAAAATACTCTTAGGGTTAGAATCCGATTCGAAGAAATATGGGTTCCTTATTATGGGGATCTACATGAGAAGATCATGGACGAAGCTCATAAGACTCGATACTCCATTCATCCTGGTGCTACGAAAATGTATCAAGACATGAAGAAAGATTATTGGTGGTCAGGTCTGAAGCGTGACGTAGTGGAGTACGTGAGTAAGTGCCTTGCTTGTAGGTGAAGGCGGAGCATCAGAACTAATACGAGAATATCCAACCTTTGGATATACCTGGGTGGAAGTGGGAGCATATCACCATGAACTTTTTCACAAAGTTACTATGTACCGTGAAAGGGTATGAAGCCATATGGGTGATAGTTAATCGTTTGATGAACAGTGCTCACTATCTACCGATCTGAGAGACGTTTTTCTCTAAGAGACTCACGGACCTATTCATCAAGGAGATTGTAAGTCGCAATGGTGTATAGGTGTCTATTGTGTCTGATCGTTACACTTGGTTTACATCCATGTTTTGGAAGAGATTTCATGATGCTATGGGGATGAGGTTACATATCAGCATGGCTTATCATCGCCAGACAGATGGTCAGTCAGGAAAGACCATTCAAACGCTGGAAGATATGTTTCGGGCATGCGTTATTGATTTTGGAGGAAGTTGGATTGACCACTTACCGTTAGCCGAGTCCTCATATAAAAATAGCTACCATGCCAACATTGGCATGCCTCCTTATGAGATGCTATACGATAGGAGATGTAGAACACCTGCTTGTTGGGGTGATATGGCCATAAAGAGTTAGGGATCGTCGAGGTGGTGGAGGCTACGACTGAGAAGCTAGAAAGGATCAAGGCCTTTATGAAGGTAGCTAAAGATAGGCAAAAGTCGTATGCCGATAAAAAACATAGACCGATTGACTTCCAGATGGGTGACAGGGTTATGTTAAAGGTCTCCCCTTAGAAGGGCATCATTCGGTTTAGGAAGCGGGGCAAGTTGAGCCCAAGATACATAGGGCCTCTCTGAATCATTTCACGAGTAGAAGAGGTGGCCTATAGGTTGGAGTTGCCTATTGAGTTAAGTGGGATTCACCTGACATTCCATGTATCTCCCTTGAGAAAATGCTTAGCCAACAAAGATATGATCATACCACTTGACTGGGTGTGAGTAAGAGTGATATTCTTACTGAGAATCGAATATGATAATCAAGTCAATGATTGAGTGGCGGAAACAAACAATCGAAGAACAATCAAGCAAGAAAATTACTCATAAATGTTGTTTGTATTGATATATGAAAGTTGACAAATTACAGAGAATAATTACAACAAAAATCCTCTATCTATCAACCGTCACCTCAGTGCGAGGTTAACTATTCTATTTATAGACAAGACAAGATGCTTTTACAAAATGACTAAACTACCCCTGACCTATTACATCAGAAACTTAAGTCTTGATCCGCATCTCTACGTGTTCATCCGCATTGACAAATGCAGATGAGATAATCTTGATCATCATTTTCACTTGACCATCAGCATTAGTAAGTTGGTCATCCGCATTGGTAAATGCGGATGAACAAATACTTGTGCACATTTGGTTGGACATCCGCATTTGTTAATGCGGATGATCAAAGTCTTTTCCGCATATTCTTTTGTTCTTCCGCATTAGTCAATACGGAAGAGTAACTTGTTCAGCAAGTATTATGTCTTCCGCATTAGTTAATGCGAAAGAGTAAACACTTGTCCGCATCAGATTTTTGTCTTCCACATTGACTAATGCGGAAGATAACACTTGTTATTTTTCTTGCATAACTTCATCCGCATTGCATCTTGGACTTGTGGGATTCCAGCTAAACAATCATCAATTCACTCATCGAGTTGGCATGTATGATCCTTTCAGGGTGCAACAATACTCCCCCTAAGGATTATACAGCCTAGTTCTCCTCAATGTTTAGGAGGTGATTGATGTTGTGAAGATTCAGCTGGGTCTTCAGGAGGTAGTATGAATGCTGCTTTGGTGGGATCCAGAATGGCCTTGATCATGTTTACAAAATCAGTTGCTTTGGACATCCTGTCTCTACTTAGCACATGTATTTTCATTCTGCTCATGTTGTAGATGGCTTCCATTGGTAACTTTTTCAGAGAAATCGGTTCCCATATGGAGATTGTTGAAAGACCATCTCGATGAATCAATAAACTCCCTCCCACATCCACTTCAAGCTGAACAATGTTTCCAAGTTGCAGTGGTGTATTCTTCTTCTTTCTTTTGTCTCTTTTAATCTTTATTCTGTCGTAGGCCAGTTTCAACAACTTGATGCATTTCAAAAAGAAGTGCATGTCTTGTTCACCCAATTTGTTGTTTAATTCCTTGAAGTGCCTGGTATAAATGTACTGGATGTATGATTCATCAAGTAGTCTTACTTCATATCCACTGAAAAGTCTAATGTCAGCTCCTTCTTTTCCTCCCCACTTCCTTTCTATCACCAGCTCGTAGGTTTTCTCATCATAGTACACATTAGAGATGGGAGTGGAAGAATGAGTACCAGACACTACTTTCCTCTTTAATGACTCAGTTCGCTTTACCTTCAACTCAGGGAATACTATTTCTTCTGCTTCCAACTTTTTCTTCTTATCCAGGGGATTGTCAAAAGTTTTATCTTTTCTTAAGCAAATTGTCTTTAATGAATTGAAGTTTTTTGTCCTTCTGAACATCTTAAGTATATTCTCAAATTCATATCCCCTGAACATAGCTGCATGATTGATCAGTTCAAGTTGAGCTAGTTCCTTCAAATCATGAATCTCAAGGGCATTTACTAGAGCTGAGTACTCTGTGAAGAATTGTACTAGCCCTGAGATTCTCTTCACCATGAACATGTTCCGGGTGCTATCATACTTCCATGCTATTATCTTCTGATCTATCTTCCCCTTGGGAGTAGACACCCCTCTGATCAGTTCAGTAGTGGTCAGTCCTTCTTGCAGCATCAACTAAGATGGTTCTACAAACCATTTAGGATATTTGTGGAGTACTGAGGCAAGTAGTTCTTGGTCTTTTATGTTCAACAACATGTCTTCAGCTGACATTTTGTTTCTGGGTTTGGTCTTTGTCAACTCTTCTTCCAGTTTCTTGAGTTTATCTTTCTTTTCATTGATCAATTGAAGTGTTGCAGCCCTTAATGAATTTGTCTTCATGTTGGCAATCTTTCTTTTTGTGAATCCCTGACTTGAGAGATATTCCTTCATTTCTTTATGGGACATGTTATAAGGATCAGGAAATAATGATTCATGGGATGAGGTTTGTAACATCCTGTAATTTTTCCGTCCTTATTTATTTATGTTTGTGCGTGGCGTCGTTAGTAAAGGTTTAATTCATAATAATAATAATAATAATAATAATAATAATAATAGTAATAATAATAACTTTAAAAGTAACGGTAACAATTATAATTGTAATAATAACAAATAATAAAAATAATAATATCTATAATAATAATAATAATAATAATGATGATAATAATCATAGTAATACTAATAATAATAACAATAATAATAGTATTAATAATAAAAATTCTTAAATCAAAGTTCAGGGGGGTGTTCTGCCAAATTCTAAACTTGAAAATCAAAGTTAGATAGTTTTAACCAACAGCCCAAACCTCAGGGGCTGAAGGTGTAACTTTTGTTTTTTTTTTGCCCGCTTTTCCGGTGGCTTCGGCCGGAGCTCCGGCCGAGCTCCGGCGAAGCTACAAACCACCGATTTTTATCGTTTTTAACCCAATCAAACCGCCCAAACCCCTCGGTCCCAGGTTTCGAACTCGAATCCCTACCCAATTTGAGTTTCCCGCTCGTTGCAATCTTTCCAAATCAAACCGAGGCTAACTATGTTCAAATCCGAATCGAATCTCATCCAATTTCTTAAATTGAACCAAATCAATCACACCTAAAGATAATATGCGGTCGAATCAATTAATCAATCAATTAATTTCGCAAATTAACAGCTCGAAATCCCTCAATTTTGGTAAACTTCGAACGCGGTTTCAATCGAGCATGTTAAGCCCGAAACCGTGAAATCAAAGCTATAAATTGAGGGCTTCGGATTCATTTTGAAGTTCCTAAACTCTCTAAACTCTCAATTTCGCAAGAAAACCTCCCAATTATAAAGCCTTAATTCGCGAACGCCCGAAGCTGAGTTGATCTTGAAATCACTCAAAACTTAATCAAAATAGGTAATTAGAACCTGTTAACTACTCGTTTTGGTCCATGGATCAAAAGCCCTATGACGATTTGGGTGTCTAACATCGAATCGAGGGTCAATTGTGGATCGGTTGAAATTAGGGTTTATCGGATTTCGGGGAAAACCGGGGAAGCTTTGTTTAAAATTAAAACAAACCGAAGTGAACCAAGCCCACGGCCCTGGTTCACTGGTACCCGCATCCCATCTCCTAGGGGAGACCCGGGTTCGACCCCGGGCAAACCCCCTTTCCCCTTTATATTTTTTTTTGTTCTTTTTCTTTCCCTTTTCTTTTTTGTTATTATTTATTTCTTTTAATATTTCAATTCTGAAAAATTTCTAAGAATTTTTTTTTTTCAGAATTTATTTAAACATTTATTTTATATTTTTATTTAAATCAAAGGTTTATAAATATGGTTGAATTTAAATACATTGTGGTATTATTTCTTATTTTGAATTATTTAAAATAATGTTGTTATGTGAAAAGATAATACTTGTGTAAAAATATTTTAAATTATTTAAAATATATGCATGTATATATATATATATATATATGCATGTATATATTGGCAAACAATTTGAATGATTACTTATTTTTTTTACCTATATACATATATTGTAAAATATGTATGTATATATATGCATGTATATATATTGTCAAACAATTAGAATGATTAATTACTTATACATATATACTTATATTTATATAATCATATCAAAGTAAGTTACATATATATATATATATATATATATATATATATATATATATATATATATATATATTTCTTGACTTATTACAATCAATACAACCTTCATAAATCGGTTTAACGTACGATTAGTTTTCCTTATTTATTTTAGCCGTTCTCTTTCGCGAATAAATCAAATATCATTTCGTTCCTTTAACCCGATTCACATTAATAACACGAAATAAATAGATGTCAACCTCTATTCAATCCATAATTAAGAACCTTAAAACAAAATAATTAATCATCAAACCGATTATAACGCGTTACCTTATTCTTATTTAGGTGCCTTGTGACATTGTGTTGGAAACCTTATTCGTGGTTATTCATATTTCACTTTCAAGCCTTCTTATTATCATGTGAGTTCTTATGCCCCATTTTACATATATTTTACACCTTTCGGGGTGAAACATGTTGGTTATACAAACATACTCATACACGCTTTGATACTTATTACGCACGTGCAATTCTTTACATAGTCGTGGTTATTTGAATATGTTAAGTTGTATATGAGATGTGACATACGTGTGCAATCATTAACTATAACTAGCCTGGCGAAGTCTTAGATCTTTGGGCCTGACAAGCCTATTTGGTGCTAAAGCCGAGGGATTGCCGGCTCCTAGGAGCCGTATGCTTGTGCACTAGGGAACCAAATACACTTAGCTAATCATGCTTACTCATATTATTCGGTCAAGGTTTGATTGTAACTATGCATGTTCTATATACTTACTATCTTGTGACTATTGACTAGAATTGCCACATTTTGTATACTTATTGTATTTAAAACCATGAGAACTCACCAACTCGTTAGTTGACTCTATTTTCAACATGTTTCAGGTAATGTGCAAGCTTAGCAATGATTGAAGGAATGCTTAAACCTAGAACATGGACCTAGGCTTAATAAGGACAAATTGGTTTTTTTTTCTGTTTTTTTTGTTTGTTTCATTTTGAGACTTGATGTATGTGGTGTTTGGAACAATCGATAAATGGTATTTATATTTTAACATAGCGTTATGTGGCTGTGAACAATCTTAACCCTCACACTTCGACGTTTCCGCCGTCATGGTTGGGGTGTGACAGATTGGTATCAGAGCCCATAACTATAGGGATTTAGGTTATTAGAAATGGTGACCTAGACTATAGTTTATGCATGATCCTTATAGAAAAGTATTCTTATGAATACATACATATTGTTTGCATGCTGCCTAACGCTATGCCTTATTATGTGCAATGTGATGCCTTAGCATAGATGCCATTCTGCATGATTACATTTTGTTACTCGTCTTCCCTAGACTTATATTAAACATTGATTCTCCCCGACAATTGCGATTACTTAAATCCTTCCTCGTCTCTAAGTAGAACTTATTGATAGAAATTTCTTAGACTCAAGGTCTAATCCTATAAATATCTCATCAAGATTTTTGATTCCATGAACCATAGAACTAGTGTGGTACATAGACACTGTATCCTGGTTTTCCTGGCAAAAGGCCCTCGGGCTAAGGTAAGCATTTCGTATAAATCCTACGGGACCCGTCATGCTTACCTGGGGATTTCGGGATGAGTGATAAACTATGGCCAACATACACCAGTTTCTGAGGCGAATGGGTCAATTCATCTTGACGTGTCAACGTTTCCAAATGGTGATGCGTCATCAAATGGAATCAATCCGTACAACCCATGATTCTTACTTTAACTGTCCATCCTTATTACCCTTTTAACCGATCCTAATCCAATTTATATTTTTCCAGCATGTCTCGTTACCATGGAACTCGAGGAAGATCCGGCCGTAAGCTTGCCGCCATGATTGCCCGGCAAATGGCTGCGGTCATCCCGACTATGGTGGCTGAACTCAGCAGCACCATGATCGCCAACGTCACAAGCAACAGCAACGGCCAAGGGGAAAATAGTGCAAACCAAGGCCGTAACAACCAGACGTGCACTTTCAAACACTTTAGTTCGTGCAAGCCTCCCAGTTTCAGTGGCAAGGAAGGTGCCACCGGTCTCCTAGAATGGTTTGAAGGGATCGAGAACACCTTCGTCAACTGTGAGTGTCTTGAAGCACTCAAGGTGAGGTATGCCACCAGTATGTTGCAGCAAAGGGCCTTGACATGGTGGAACAGTGAAAAGAGGAACCGAGGTCCCGACGCGATCTTGGCTTTAACGTGGGAGGAATTCAAAAACATAGCCATTGCCAAGTTTTGCCCGAGAAGTGAAATCCAGAAATTGGAGGAGGAATTCTGGAACCTGAAACAGGATGGCGGGAACCATCTGGCATATTCTACCCGTCATCACGAACTGAGTATACTGCTGCCACACATGGTGGATACTGTTTCACGGAATGTGGAAAAATTCATTAAGGGTGTGCCGCCCCAGATCCAGGATGCCGTGGTGGGTAGCCGACCCGCAACTCTGGAGGAAGCTATCACTATCACTGCACAGTTGACAGAGAACCACATCCGAGCAGGCACCATGTCTGCAAAGGGTGCCAAGAAAACTGAGAAGACGGTCCCCGAGGAGGTCAAGGAGGTCAAGGTGGATAACAAAAAGAGGAAGTTTGTACCGGCACGGAACTACGCCGTGGCCGCTCCTAAGCCACCTCAAAGACAGTGTGTACCCGGGACTGCACCGGCAGCACAAGTGCCCGTGGCAAGGGCTTATGCAGGCCCTCTACCCTTGTGCAACACATGTAAGTACCATCATCCGGGAATCTCCCGTGTCGCATCTGCACACTATGCGGCAAGTACGGGCATCTCGTGGCAACGTGTCGCCGAGCAATGGGGAACCAGTGACGGAACCAAACCGGGCCTGCTACAATTGCGGAGAACCGGGTCACTACCGACCCCAGTGCCCTCGTCTTGTGGGCAATGTTCCACAAGCTCGCGGACGTGCCTTCAACATCAACGCAAACCAAGCTCAGGCGAACAACGATGTGGTGAACGGTACGTAGCTTTCAACCCTATCTCCGTAAAATTCTCAAAAAAAAAATTCCTGGTATATGCCCTAAGTGCCTTTTAAACCTACACAGGTATGTTTCTTATTAATGATACCTATGCTTACGTACTATTTGATTCGGGTGCCGATAAGAGTTTCGTTTCCTTAGAATTCGAACCGACTCTTGCTAAACCTCGTGCGAATTTGGGAAGACCTCTCACTGTTGAAGTTGCCGATGGGGAACCGATCACCGTCGACGTAGTCATCCGCGATTGCCTATTGTGTCTCGACGATCATAAATTTCTTATCGACCTCATTCCTATGAAGCTCGGGAGTTTCGACGTTATTATTGGCATGGATTGGTTATCGAAGAATCATGCTGAGATCGTTTGTTTTGAGAAGTGCATTCGCATACCCTTACCGTCCGGGGACACGTTGAAGGTGTTCGGTGAACGGTCTTCCAAAAGACTCAAGCTTATGTCATGCACTCAAGCTCGAAAGTGCCTGAGTAAGAGTTATCCAGCATTCTTGGCTTACGTAGTCAACACAAAGTCAAAGGGAAGGAACTCAAGGATGTTCCAGTTGTACGAGAATTCCCTGAAGTTTTTCCCGACGACCTTAGTGGGTTACCTCCTGTACGGAAGTTGAATTCAAAATCGACTTGATCCCGGGAGCGAGCCCCGTGGCCAAATCACCTTACCGACTCGCACCATCTGAAATGCAAGAACTCTCTAGCCAACTCCAGGAATTATCCGAGAAGGGTTTTATCCGCCCTAGTTTTCCCCTTGGGGAGCACCTGTCTTATTTGTGAAGAAGAAAGACGGGTCATTTCGCATGTGTATCGATTACCGGGAGCTCAACAAGTTAACCGTCAAGAACGGTATCCCTTCCTCGTATCGACGACCTCTTCGATCAACTTCAAGGAGCTGCAATCTTTTCAAAAATCGACTTGCGTTCGGGTTATCACCAACTGCGAGTCCACGAAGACGATATCCCAAGGACCGCATTCCGCACTCGGTACGGGCATTACGAGTTTATGGTTATGCCTTTCGGCTTAACCAATGCTCCTGCGGTCTTCATGGACCTTATGAACCGAGTGTGCAAGCCATACCTAGATAAATTTGTCATTGTGTTCATCGATGACATTCTTATCTATTCCAAATCCTGCACCGATCATGAACTTCACCTCCGGCAGATCCTCGAACTGTTGAGGAAGGAACAACTATACGCAAAGTTCTCAAAATGTGAGTTTTGGCATGAAGAAGTACAATTCTTAGGATACGTTGTGAATAGTCAAGGAATTCACGTCGACCCTGCGAAGGTAGAAGCTGTGAAGAATTGGAGGGCTCCACAACACCGACGGAAGTTCGATCATTTCTTGGCCTAGCCGGGTATTATCGACGATTTATTGCCCATTTCTCAAAGATCGCAAAGCCACTCACGTTCTTGACCCAGAAGAACCAGTCTTTCGAGTGGAAAGCCGAACAAGAAGAGGCGTTTGAGACATTGAAGCACAAGTTATGCAATGCTCCTATTCGGCCTACCGGATGGGAATGACGACTTCACGGTATACTGCGATGCGTCGAAACAAGGCCTCGGTTGTGTTCTCATGCAACGAGGAAAGGTCATAGCTTATGCCTCAAGACAATTGAAGGTTCACGAGGTAAATTACATGACGCACGATCTCGAGCTCGGAGCGGTGGTCTTTGCTTTAAAAATCTGGAGACATTATCTATACGGCACGCAATGTATAGTGTACACGGACCACAAGAGCCTCCAGCATGTTTTCAATCAGAAGGATCTCAATATGAGGCAACGTCGCTGGGTGGAACTAATTAGTGACTACGACTGCGACATCCGATACCACCCGGCAAGGCAAATGTAGTAGCTGATGCGTTGAGTCGGAAGACACACCGAAAGACGGTTTCCATTTAAGAGATTCGCGACTGTCGGAAATGGTTCGATACATTGGGAGGGTTTGATACTGATGTCCGACTTGATGTCCACAATGCTACAGTGTTACTACAAAATTTGAGGATCGAGTGTGACATCGAGTCAAGCATCCGAGAAGCCCACCAGGCAGTGCAAGGCGAAGGGAGTATGAAAGATGAACTTGAGCCCAATCTTGTAGCCCAACTGGAAGCAAGAGCCAATGGGTTGATGTATTTCGCAAACCAAATCTGGATCCCCAAACACAATAACCTTCGGGCTTTTATCATGAATGAAGCACATCAGACTCGCTATTCTATCCACCCGGGCTCCGATAAGATGTACATGGACTTGCGGAGTCAATATTGGTGGCCCGGGATGAAACGGGAAATAGCGACCTACGTTGCTAAGTGCCTTATATGCACGAAGGTTAAAGCGGAGCACCAACGTCCAAGTGGATTACTCGAACAACCCGAAATTCCCATGTGGAAATGGGAACATATATCCATGGACTTCATAACCAAGCTACCTCGGACACCTCGTGGGCACGATAGCATATGGGTAATCGTCGACCGATTGACCAAGTCGGCACATTTCATACCATACGCGACACGTATAAGACATCAAGGTTAGCTCGGATTTACATCGACGAGATCGTAAGCCGTCACGGTGTGCCTCTTCATATCATATCCGACCGAGACGCCCGATTCACTTCTCACTTCTGGTCTTCTATGCAAGAACTTTTGGGTACGCAATTGGATTTAAGTACGGCTTACCATCCCCAAACCGATGGCCAAAACCGAGCGGACGATCCAAACTCTGGAGGACCTGTTGCGTCTCTGTGTCCTTGATTTTGGTGGCGACTGGGATACACATCTACCGCTCGCAGAATTCTCCTACAACAATAGTTACCATTCCCATCCAAATGGCACGTTTGACTTTACGGTCGTAAGTGTCGTTCCCCGATATGCTGGACCGACATTGGCGAAAATCTTATCACCGCTAAATAAGACTGAATAAAGTTGCTATCATCCGCAAGAACTTGGAAACGGCTAGGACGACAGAAAGTACGCCGATAATAAATCGCAAGCCACTAGAATTTCAAGTTGGGGAGATGGTCCTTCTCAAGGTCTCGCCATGGAAAGGTGTAGTTCGTTTTGGAAGAAAGGGCAAGTTAGCTCCGAGATTTGTAGGACCTTTTAAGATCCTAAAAAGGGTCGGGAAAGTAGCCTATAAACTGAACTACCCCCCGACCTTAGCGGAATTCACCCGGTCTTCCACGTCTCGAACCTGAGGAAGTGTTTGGCCGACGATGACTTGCATGTGCCATTGGAAGACATCCAGATCGACGAGTCCCTGCATTTCGTGGAGAAACCAGTCGAAATCATGGATCGCATTATGAAGAAGACTAGGACCTCTACTACCCCAATTGTAAAGGTTCGATGGAGAACAAACGGGGAGCAGAATTCACTTGGGAGCGTGAAGATCACATGAGGAAGACTTATCCTTCTTTGTTTTTGTAACTTTCGTTATTTTTAATTTCGGGACGAAATTAATTTAAGTGGGGAGACTGTAACATCCTGTAATTTTTCGTCCTTATTTATTTATGTTTGTGCGTGGCCTCGTTAGTAAAGGTTTAATTCATAATAATAATAATAATAATAATAATAATAATAATAATAATAATAACTTTAAAAGTAACGGTAACAATTATAATTGTAATAATAACAAATAATAAAAATAATAATATCTATAATCATAATAATAATAATAATAATAATAATAATAATAATAATAATAATAGTATACTAATAATAATAATAACAATAATAATAGTATTAATAATAAAAATTCTTAAATCAAAGTTCAGGGGGGTGTTCTGCCAAATTCTAAACTTGAAAATCAAAGTTAGATAGTTTTAACCAACACCCAAACCTCAGGGGCTGAAGGTGTAACTTTTGTTTTTTTTTGCTTTTCCGGTGGCTTCGGCCGGAGCTCCGGCCGAGCTCCGGCGAAGCTACAAACCACCGATTTTTATCGTTTTGACCCAATCAAACCGCCCAAACCCCTCGGTCCCAGGTTTCGAACTCGAATCCCTACCCAATTTGAGTTTTGCGCTCGTTGCAATCTTTCCAAATCAAACCGAGGCTAACTATGTTCAAATCCGAATCGAATCTCATCCAATTTCTTAAATTGAACCAAATCAATCACACCTAAAGATAATACGCGTCGAATCAATTAATCAATCAATTAATTTCGCAAATTAACAGCTCGAAATCCCTCAATTTGGTAAACTTCGAACGCGGTTTCAATCGAGCGTGTTAAGCCCGAAACCGTGAAATCAAAGCTATAAATTGAGGGCTTCGGATTCATTTTGAAGTTCCTAAACTCTCTAAACTCTCAATTTCGCAAGAAAACCTCCCAATTATAAAGCCTTAATTCGCGAACGCCCGAAGCTGAGTTGATCTTGAAATCACTCAAACTTAATCAAAACAGGTAATTAGAACCTGTTAACTACTCGTTTTAGTCCATGGATCAAAAGCCCTATGACGATTTGGGTGTCTAACATCGAATCGAGGGTCAATTGTGGATCGGTTGAAATTAGGGTTTATCGGATTTGGGGGAAACCGGGGAAGCTTTGTTTAAAATAAAACAAACCGAAGTGAACCAAGGCCACGGCCCTGGTTCACTGGTACCCGCATCCCATCTCCTAGGGGAGACCCGGGTTCGACCCCGGGCAAACCCCCTTTCCCCTTTTATTTTTTTTTTGTTCTTTTTCTTTCCCTTTTCTTTTTTGTTATTATATTTCTTTTAATATTTCAATTCTGAAAAATTTCTAAGAAATTTATTTTTTCAGAATTTATTTAAACATTTTTTTATATTTTTTTTATTTAATCAAAGGTTTATAAATATGGTTGAATTTAAAATACATTGTGGTATTATTTCTTATTTTGAATTATTTAAAATAATGTTGTTATGTGAAAAGATAATACTTGTGTAAAAAATTTTATATTTAAAATATGCATGTATATATATATATATATATATATGGTATATATTGGCAAACAATTTGAATGATTACTTATTTTTTTACCTATATACATATATTGTAAAATATATGTATGTATATATATGCATGTATATATATTGTCAAACAATTAGAATGATTAATTACTTATACATATATACTTATATTATATAATCATATCAAATAAGTATACATATATAATATATATATATATATATATATATATATATATTATATATTATTTATTTATTCTTGACTTATTACAATCAATACAACCTTCATAAATCGGTTTACGTACGATTAATTTTCCTTATTTATTTAGCCGTTCTCTTTCGCGCAATAAATCAAATATTCATTTCGTTCCTTAACCGATTCACATTAATAACACGAAATAAATAGATGTCAACCTCTATTCAATCCATAATTAAGAACCTTAAAACAAAATAATTAATCATCAAACCGATTATAACGCGTTACCTTTCTTATTTAGGTGCCTTGTGACATTGTGTTGGAAACCTATTCGTGGTTATTCATATTTCACTTTCAAACCCTTATTATCATGTGAGTTCTTATGCCCCATTTTACATATATTTACACCTTTCGGGTGAAACATGTTGGTTATACAAACATACTCATACACGCTTTGATACTTATTACGCACGTGCAATTCTTTACATAGTCGTGGTTATTTGAATATGTTAAGTTGTATATGAGATGTGACATACGTGTGCAATCATTAACTATAACTAGCCTGGCGAAGTCTTAGATCTTTGGGCCTGACAAGCCTATTTGGTGCTAAAGCCGAGGGATTGCCGGCTCCTAGGAGCCGTATGCTTGTGCACTAGGGAACCAAATACACTTAGCTAATCATGCTTACTCATATTATTCGGTCAAGGTTTGATTGTAACTATGCATGTTCTATATACTTACTATCTTGTGACTATTGACTAGAATTGCCACATTTTGTATACTTATTGTATTTAAAACCATGAGAACTCACCAACTCGTTAGTTGACTCTATTTTCAACATGTTTCAGGTAATGTGCAAGCTTAGCAATGATTGAAGGAATGCTTAAACCTAGAACATGGACCTAGGCTTAATAAGGACAAATTGGTTTTTTTTTCTGTTTTTTTTTTGTTGTTTCATTTTGAGACTTGATGTATGTGGTGTTTGGAACAATCGATAAATGGTATTTATATTTTAACATAGCGTTATGTGGCTGTGAACAATCTTAACCCTCACACTTCGACGTTTCCGCCGTCATGGTTGGGGTGTGACAAGGTTGATTTCTTCATTTGTGAAAGCTTTTGTAGAGGACCCCTTCTTGGTAGTGGAATTTCATACCTGGGGTTTCTCAAGGATGGTCTTTGAGTTTGGTGTGTCTTTTTCATTGTCTTCTCATGGTCAGTGTTTATTGTGGATGAAGCAACAATTTCACTTTCTCTTCCTCCTCTTTCATTTTCTCATAAGTCATTGCCAACACTTATCAGGATATAGCCTTGATTGTCAAAAACATGGCTTTATCATCAAGTCATCAGTTTGAGCTTTGGTTACATATTCTACTGACTGTTCTTCTTTAAAGGACTGTCCATCAGAACATCCTTTTTAACTTCATCTCATTAGCAATTCTCCTTTTCTAAGTCAATTGCTCTGGCCAACTATTTCAACTGAGCTTCTGCCTGCTCATGTTCTTCCAAAAATTCAACAATTGCTGCTAAACTTCTTGGGTCATCCTTTTGTTTCTTTGATGGTTCCTCTGCCTTTAGCTTTTTCAGCAAGATACTTCCTCTTTCGTGACTAAGTTTGAAGTTGAGGGCTAGAGGTTTCAGTTTGATCTTCTAGTTCAGGGACCTTTTCAGGTGTACTTGGCTCTTGACCCTTCATTTCATTTTGTTCATGTACAGTTTCTTCTTTCCTTTCTTGTTCATATCTTTCTTTTAGTTCCTCTTTTTGTTCTTCAGTAATGATATGGCAGAGACAATTTGCAGAGTTAATTCCTTTTCCAATGCAGTGGTGATTTGGAATAAATACAATAGGCTCTGCCTCAGTTCTTTGATTGTTATGAACTCCAAAATCATCATCAATGCTGAATTGATCATAAGCAAAACTTTCCAAAGCACTGAAGAGTTCTTCAATTCACCCTTTTCTGAGTCTGAATGACTAGTGTTTCCAGAATACACTACCATGTCTAAGCTCTAATCTTTGATCTCAGTTTCACCTTCATCATCCACTTGTTGTTCATCTTATCTAATAAATTGTTGTCCTCATCATCAACCTTTTGTTCTTTCTCATCATCTCCTTCATCTATTCTTTTAACCATCATTTCAAGCTCGGATATGCTTTTGTTCTTGTTCTCAATCTCCTTTTTAGTTTTGATAGATATCAGCTTATTCGCATTAGTTGCTTTCAAAAATATTGTTACCCGCATTAGTTATATGCATGGGTTACCTTCACCCGCATTAACTAATGCACTTACCTGCATTACCTTTTGAACTTAATCAAAAGTTAATGTGATTGAATTGATTATTCATCTTATGAAGAGGTGTCCTTGATTGATTTTTCTTATGAAGTTGGCTGTTGAAGTTGTCAATTTTTGCTGGATTGACTTGTATGTTACAACTGATACAAGTTTCCCATTTTGACTGATCTTGGCTTATCATGCTTCTAAGAATCTGCATAAGCTGAGATATAATGGTATGACTTATTGCAACAACACCAACTAAAATTCCTTTTGTTTTGTTTTTCAAAATTGAGTTAGTAAACTAAAATTTGAACTTACTAAAAAATTTAAATTACTCCCCCCCTAAAGTTTATGTCCACATTTGGAGAGAAACTTTAAAGATTTAAAAGTTTTGAATATTATTTTGATTAATATTAATAATGAAGAGAAAAACCTCTTTGTTGGGATCATATCAATCTTACATTACACATGTGCATCCTTTATGATTAAATGGACATGATTATGAACTTGAAGATTGAAGGTATGTTTGTCCTCTTAAACTCATACGTGGTTGCTGTTTTGATGCAAATGACTTTTATCATGTTTTGGTTGATTTATTATTCAATGTGTACCTTACACACATAAGCATGGAATGATCAACCCTCCTTATACAATGCATGGTAGAACTTTGTCACAACTTTTCTTACCAGGTTACTTAAGTCATGAGATCTCATATTCATTGATCCTCATTGGGATTCTTTTAATTTGATCCTTTTTCATGTTGATCCTTATTGGATTCTTTTCATTTCACTTTGGAAGGTGATCCATGATAGGATTCTTTTGTTCATTCACTTGGAATGTATTACTTTGTTGATTCATCCAATTTTGGATGTGTTCCACATTGAGAATCTTTTGGATCATGACATCTGCACTATGTGCAAGTTCCATCAGGTCTTTGCTCAGCAAAACAAAGTTGAAACATGATGTCGTGAAAGAGATTCATAAAGTATCATTACCTGGTGTGTTTAGGTTACTACACACACATGCATTCAGATAAGCCAATACATACCTGTACTTTGTGATCGTGTTTCACATTGAATATGTCTTTAATTCATCACTGCATGTATCTTGTCTTCCAAGTTGAGCCTACCAACATATCTGGTAAGTCATTTCAGTCTTTTACATTTTAAAATTAAGCACAGTGAATGATATAACGACTGTAATTATATCATTTCCCTAAATTCTTTTCTTCTTAAACTTGATTTCTCTTTGTGGTTTTTCTTATGTTTTAAATTGTTTTTGGTATTTTCCATAGTTTTTACTCAAGGTTAATCATGCCAATTGACTGAACCCAGAATTAAACCTACTAGATTCAAATGCCTTGGTAAACAAATCAGCTAATTGATTTTCTGTTGGTACTTGAATCAATTTGATTAAACCCTTTTTAGCACAGTCTCTCAAAAATGATATCAAATTTCAATATGTTTTGTTTTTGAGTGCTGAACTGGATTATTAGTTATAAAGCAGCAACTGTGTTGTCAATAGAAATTGGTCTATGCAAAAAGTTAAAACCATAATCAAGCATCTGGTTTTGAATCCAGAGAACTTGAGAGCAACATGCTGAAGTAGTAATATACTCAGCTTTGGCTGTGGACACAAACACATTTGTCTGCTTCTTGCATTGCCAGGATACTAGTCTGGGACCAAGAAATTGACAACCGCCAGAAGTGGATTTTCTGTTGAAGTTGCATCCTCCATAATCACTGTCTGTGTAGGCATAGAGATTAAATTCTCCTTCTTTTGGATACCATAATCCGAGAGCTGGCTTGCCCTTCAGATATCTGAATATCCTCTTGACTGCGTTCACATGTGATTCTTTTGGATCAGCTTGATATCTAGCACACACACAAACACCAAATATAATGTCAGGTCTACTGGCTGTTAGATACATAAGTGAACCTATCATTGATCGATAGTGAGTTTGATCCACTGATTTGCCTTCAGGGTCAGGTCCAATCTTCACTTTAGTATCTACAGGAGTTCTTATAGACTGACAGTCGGCAAAGTGGAATTTCTTCATCATGGTTTCTACATATTTTGATTGATTGATGAAGATTCCATCTGCTGTTTGCTAGACTTGTACTCTGAGAAAGAATGCGAGTTCCCCCATAGCACTCAGTTGGAACTTTGAATGCATAATCTTCAAATTCTTTGCCCAGTTGTTTGTTAGTTGAGCCAAATATAATGTCATCCACATAGATCTGGACTAACAGCATGTCTTTTCCTCTTATTCTTCTGAAGAGAGTCTAATAAATCTTTCCTCTTTCATACCCATGTTCAAGAAGAAGGATGATAGAGTCTCATACCACTTTCTTGGAGCTTGATGAAGACCATACAGAGCTTTGTCAAGCTTGTACACTCTGTGAGGGAAATCTGGAACTTCAAAGCCAGATGGTTGACTTACATAGACTTCTTCAGCAATCTTTCCATACAGAAGGCACACTTTACATCCATTTGATAAACAAAATTTCATGGACGCAGAATATGCGAGAAAGATTTTGATTGCTTCTAGTCTGGCAACATGAGCAAACACCTCGTCGTAGTCAATTCCTTCTTCCTGAGTGTATCCCTGTGCCACTAGTCTTGCTTTATTTCTGATGACTATCCCTCTATCATCAGTCTTGTTCTGTGCAGCCCTCTGGTACCGATAGGGTATTGTCCTTCGGGAAGATCTACCAGCTGCCATACTTCTTGTTTTTTGAATTGGAGCAATTCTTCCTTCATTGCTTCAATCCAACTATTGTCCTGAAGCGCCTCTTTGATGTTTTTGGGTACTGTTTGACATAAAAAGCATGAGAACAAACAGATGTTTGCAATACCTGACTTGCTTCTTGTCACCCTTTCATCAAGATCACCAATAATGGTTTCAACTGGATGATTCTTGTGTATTCTTGTGGTGCGAATGATGTCACCAGCAATAGTTACATCAAGATTAGAGACATTCAGTTCATTATGGTCACAGGCACAATCATCTTGTATTGTTGTTGAATTATGAAGATTGTCAATTTCTATTTCAGTAACTACTACATCTTCAGCAGCACTGAGGTTGCTTGTATCATTTGAAGTTCCTTGAGTTTCTTCTGGATGAGAAGCCTGTTTTTGATTTCTGGTCTCATGTGACAAGTCATCTGAGTGAGATGGTACCAGGCTAGGACCTTCATCAGAAGAAACACTAAGGTTTTATGACAAGTGTTTGATGGGATCAGCTTGAAGAGGAACATCTTCAGTCATATGTTCATCAGATGTAGGTGGAATCAATGGATAATTTTCTCTTCTTTCTACAGTTGATGAAGTATCACCTGAATGTATATTTCCTGCATCAGACAAGTGAAATTGGTCAAATGATTTAGTGAAAGTGTCAATATCAAACAACTAATCAGGACCATTTGTAGATTTGGGAAACGAATGTTCCTTGAATTGAACATTTGTGGATTCATCAATAATGTTCAGTCTAGGATTAAACACTCTATAAGCCTTTGAGACGGAAGAATAACCTACAAAAAATCCTTCATCAGACTTAGATGAAAATTTTCCCAAATGATCACTGGTGTTTAATATTGAGACTCGACAACCAAATGATTTGAGGAATCCAATAAGTGGTTTCCTATGAAATATCAAATCATAAGGTGTCATGTTTCTTTCTTTAACAATCAGAGTTCGATTTTGCACAAAGCACGATGTGTTAACTGCTTCTGCCCAGAAGGTGATTGGCAGTTTAGCATCGCTAGCATAGTTCTTGCTGCTTCAATTAGTGTTATATTTCTCCTTTTAGCTACCCCATTTTGTTGAGGAGTTCTAGCTGCACTGAATTGATGAGCAATGCCTTTGGTTGCACAAAAGGAACTCATATTTTCATTTTTGAATTTTGTAACATTATCACTTATTATTATTTTGACTTTGAGATCAAGTTGATTTTCAATTTTAGTGATAAATTCTTGAATGATTTGGGATGCTTCATTTTTATGAAGTAGGAAGAACACCCATGTGAATCGAGAAAAGTCATCAATGATCACTAAACAATATTGTTTCTTTCCCATACTCATTACATGAGTTGGTCCAAACAGATCCATGTGAAGTGACTTCAATGGAGTATTGTTAGTGTTCACCAGCTTGGTTTTGTGAGACGATTTATGTTGTTTTCCTTTGAGGCACGCTGAGCATTGATCAATAAAATTGAATTCCTTTTGAGGACGACCAATTACATGGTTTCCTTTGACTAACTTGTTCATATATTTAAAGTTATTATGCCCCAAACGTCTATGCCAAAGCTGTGACTCATCAAATGATGCTTTAGACAAAAGACATGTTTCTTCCTTTGGTGATGCATAACACAGGTTTAAGACATATGTATTATTCTTCCTCAGAGTCTTTATGACAACCCATTCTTCAGGAATCTGAAATTCAGGTTTCAGAATGTAGTAGTGAGTGTCTGTAAAGTGAGTGGAATATTTTTTGTCGCAGATCTGAGACACGCTTAGCAGATTGAAAGTCAGTTGTTCACAGTAATTCACTCTGTCAAAGCTCAGCATCCCATTTGTCACAGATCCTTCTCCTGTAATCCTGACACCTTCTGAATCTCCACCGAATGCCACATTAGTTCCTTGTATGTACTCGAAATCATGAAGGAGGGAACGATCTCTAGTCATGTGTCGGGAGCATCCACTGTTTACATACCATAGGCTATTAGACCTGTGTGGATGAACCTACAACACAAAGAACTAATTAGAATAAGGAACCCAAGCCATGATGGTCTTGGGTTTCCCGTTCCTATTCATGATGGTCACCTCCTGGTATTTCCCTCTAAATGGTGATTTACATGAAGGTGATTTGGGAGATTTTTGGTAATGAATTGGTCGAGTCATCTCATCTACATCTACTGAGGATTCAGATGAATAATGAAATCGTTGGTCTCTATTTCTTTGTAAACATTTAGCCCGAGTTTCATTATCAAAAGTTGGTTTGCTTAGGAAGGTCAAGTTTGTGTTTCATTGTGAGATTATTTCTTTGACCCTTCCTTAAATCCTTCGAGTTATTTCTATCATTTGTTGATCTAGGAGACCTAGATTGAGCATTATGAATATGAGGTTTGATAGAATGCATCACAGTAGATGTTTTTGAGATGGGCTTGTGTTGTGGAATTCTCAACCGTTCTGATTGAAGTAACAATCAGATGTATTGTGATTATTCATGTCACAGATGAATAATACTTGTTGAAATAGCAATTTTTGGTGGAGTGATTGTTCATATCACAGATAGAACAATATGGTTGAAGAAGCATTTATCTGTCTTGTGATTGAACATGTCATAAATATCACAATACATTTGTTTGTTTATCGAATCAGATTTTTCTTTGAGTGACTCAACTGATACTTTCTTTTGATGAGTCACTTTCTTTTCTTTAGGCGATGAATCAAATCAATCCTTTTTTGTAGATTGTTTCAATACTACTCTTGTTCAGTTGTGTGGGTTGTTTCTGTTTCTTCAACCTACTTCTTACCTCTTTCTCAAACTGGTCAACATATTCTTTGTTATAGATATCAAACCCAACTCCCTTCCTTAATTTGGATGACTGAGGGTCTGATGAAGTTTTTAAGTGTTGAACTCAGTTTTCCAGTTGGTTTCTTTTTCAGTGAAACCTTTTCTGACTTGCTTGAATTTTGTGGAGATACAATCTCATTGTCTGAACTACTCTCAGTAGTGGGTTTCACTGTTTTGACATATTTCTTTTTCCTTTATAAAACAGATTGTATGAATTTTATAAGAGGTACAATTGCTTTTACAGGGCTTGATGGTTTTTTGACAATCACTGTCTTGTCAGAACAGTCTTTGATTTTGATTGGGTGTCCTAATTTGATTTTGTCCTCATTGGTTTCAAAATAAACATCAGGTTTGTTTTGAGGATTGGTCACTTGCTTCACTTCTGATTTAGGTTCCATAATTTTAGGTTCAATTGATTTTGAGAGTGATACAGAGTCAGCCATGACAGTGTAATTGTCATTGTATGGTGGACGACATGAATTGTACCCAATCCCTGACATGTCCTTTGGATCCTTTTGTGAATCCATCATTTCTTGCAGCTTGACCGAAGACATTTGAAAATTTTCAAGTTTCACTTCAGTCATAGATTGTTGAGCTTTAGCTTGAGCTAACTTTTCAGTAAGTAGCTCATTTTCAGCTGCAAGATTGTATTTCTCACCATGCAATTTTTCTATGTCAGAAATGAGAGATTTGATTTTGATTTCAAAACTTTTTAGTTCTCTCTTCATCATTTTTGACTTCAATTTTTCTTCTTTAATTTTATCTGCCAGTTTATGATTGTGTTCTCTATACTTTTGTAATTCATTTATACATTTCTCACTACAACTGTTAGTTTTTACCTCAGTAGGCATTGCAGATGGTCCATCATTGATATGAGCCATGAGAGCATGATTCTGGAATTGAGGCTTGACTTCCTCAGCATACGCACTCCAGTCACATACCCCATCTTGTTTGATCACAAGGGCACTGGCAGAAGGCTGACTGCTTGCATGGGCTTGATTTGTCAGCAGTGGTTGATTCTACTAGTTTGTTGATGATGAGAATGATGGTACTATTGTTGTTGATTGTTTGAATGATAGCTTGAATTGGGCAGTGAGGATGATTGACCAGGAGAGTTCCTTGAATGGTTGTTCTTTTAGGAGCATTGCACTATCTTGAGAAATGGCCAGTCATGCCACAGTTGAAGCATTTTACTTGGATTTGTCATATCCAAGCTTTGTGTTTCTTTTCAGGCTCAATTTTCTTCCTTTTCTGAAGAATTTCTTTGCTCTCATGGCAATCATTGTCATTTGCCACTGTAGATCCATCTCCTCAACATCATCAGGATCTAATTCTTCTAAATCTTCCTGTATTAATGGGCAGAAGTGAGTCTTCCCCCAAGATATGCTTCAAAACTTGCAACAAAGGCATTGTAGTTGTTTTTGCTCTTCTGATTTTAAGTCTTCTGGAGAGATTGTAGGTGCAGTGGAGACTTTTGGTGCTTTTGCTGAAGTTGAATGGTGATTGAATGATGGAGATGCAATGAACCCAGTATTGTTCATTTTGTCTCTTGATGAGATGAAGTCATCTTCCTCTGTGATGAAAGCATTTTCAACAGAATGTAATTCTAAAGGGATTTGTAGGCTTCAATCACTCTTGGCCCACTCAGATTTCTACTTCGTTCATCAAGTTCCAAAGCTTCAATCTTGGCTATCATAATGTCTAGAGTGGTACTCTCAAGATCAAGAGTATTTTTCAACATTGTGACATTTTGCTTCCAGCTTTCAGGTTGACTGTGAAGCATTTTCTTGTTGAGTTCTTTAATGTTGTATGAAACACCCATGATTTCCAAGTCATTGACCAAGTGTACAAATCTATGTAGTTGTTTTGATATGGATTCTCCTTTGGTGTGATGGAAGGTTTCATACTGATTGACCAGCTTGTCTTTGTTAATTCAGCAACTTCACTGCTACCTTCACACATAATTTTGAGAGCATCCCAAACAGCTTTAGCAGTTCCATATTTTTCCAATCTTTTCAGCACATCCATTTTGAGTGCTTGAGTCAAAATAGAGTCTGTTTTAAGATCAATTTTGATTTTCTTATAGTCATCTTCATCCAGAGTTAAGTCTTCAATTGGTATTCTAGCAGTCTAGTACAGTGCAACTTGAGCTATTGATAGAGTAACAGGAATATGTGGACCCTTACATATTGAGATCCAAAAGTCAGGATCTACACCTGTGATATAATTCTAAACCATATTCTCAATTATTTAAACTCAAATTTATGTTTAAGCATGGGAGGTTTAGGTGTATGACCTAATTCAGAGTAACTGTTAGAATCCATTCTGATTTGTGTAAGTATAGATCTAGTTGATTTTAAGATTGATTATAGTTTATGAGTCCAACTTGTTCAAGCAGTTCTGTTGAGGTTGAGAATGAGTGTTCTCAATCTCCTTTCCTAGTTTTGATATGATATCAGCTTGTTCCTCTATGATGTTTTCTTGTTCCTCCATGGCAATAGTTTGTATTTCAAGAGTATCTGTATGCCCACTCACTTCTTCTTTGAGTGTTTCAGTGCAGCTTTCAAATTTTCAATCTCTTTGGCTTGTTCCATTCTTTCAACTGCATATTTTTCTTTAAGATCTTTCAATCAATTCACCTTCTTTCTCATCAAGTTCCAGGATTCTATCATTTATAATTCCTACTCTCCTGTTTAGTGTTCTTTCCATCCTTTCTACTTTGAGTAACAACTCAGTTTTTAATTCATCTTTTTCATCAGGCCTATTAATGTTTGATTCAGCATAGCTCTCAGAAGGAGCAGCCTTAGAAGGTTCATTCATAGCTTTGTTTCATCATGATGATCCACCTCATCCGAAGATGATTTGGATGATTTGGATGTGCTTTTTGATCCTTCTGGTTCAGTAGGGTGATCAAGTGATGATGGTAATGGTTGGTAAGGAGGAATAGGAGATTGGTGTGGTGATATAGGAGATTGATGATGTGGTGATATAGGTTGAGTGGTCATTGGTGGTGTTTGTTGTGGTGATGGAAGTGATGATGGTTGAGGTAATGTTTGAAGAGATGGATGTGTAGAAGGTTGTGGTATTGGAGTTGTAGTAAATTTTTGTTGTCCGCATTTGAGTTTTAGTAAATGCGGTAGAGCGGTAGAATAAAATCATTGTCCGTATTTTTTGCATTTCAAAAATTATTGTTACCCGCATTAGTTATATGCATGGGTTACCTTCACCCGCATTAACTAATGCACTTACCTGCATTACCTTTTGAACTTAATCAAAAGTTAATGTGATTGAATTGATTATTCATCTTTTGAAGAGGTGTCCTTGATTGATTTTTCTTATGAAGTTGGCTGTTGAAGTTGTCAATTTTTGCTTGGATTGACTTGTATGTTACAACTGATACAAGTTTCCCAATTTTGACTGATCTTGGGCTTATCATGCTTCTAAGAATCTACATAAGCTGAGATATAATGGTATGACTTATTGCAACAACACCAACTAAAATTCCTTTTGTTTTGTTTTTCAAAATTGAGTTAATAAACTAAAATTTGAACTTACTAAAAAATTTTAAATTACTCCCCCTAAAGTTTATGTCCACATTTGGAGAGAAACTTTAAAGATTTAAAAGTTTTGAATATTATTTTGATTAATATTAATAATGAAGAGAAAAACCTCTTTGTTGGGATCATATCAATCTTACATTACACATGTGCATCCTTTATGATTAAATGGACATGATTATGAACTTGAAGATTGAAGGTATGTTTGTCCTCTTAAATTCATACGTGGTTGCTGTTTTGATGCAAATGACTTTTATCATGTTTTGGTTGATTTATTATTCAATGTGTACCTTACACACATAAGCATGGAATGATCAACCCTCCTTATACAATGCATGGTAGAACTTTGTCACAACTTTTCTTACCAGGTTACTTAAGTCATGAGATCTCATATTCATTGATCCTCATTGGGATTCTTTTAATTTGATCCTTTTTCATGTTGATCCTTATTGGGATTCTTTTCATTTCACTTTGGAAGGTGATCCATGATAGGATTCTTTTGTTCATTCACTTGGAATGTATTACTTTGTTGATTCATCCAATTTTGGATGTGTTCCACATTGAGAATCTTTTGGATCATGACATCTGCACTATGTGCAAGTTCCATCAGGTCTTTGCTCAGCAAAACAAAGTTGAAACATGATGTCGTGAAAGAGATTCATAAAGTATCATTACCTGGTGTGTTTAGGTTACTACACACACATGCATTCAGATAAGCCAATACATACCTGTACTTTGTGATCAGTGTTTCACAATTGAATATGTCTTTAATTCATCACTGCATGTATCTTGTCTTCCAAGTTGAGCCTACCAACATATCTGGTAAGTCATTTCAGTCTTTTACATTTTAAAATTAAGCACAGTGAATGATATAACGACTGTAATTATATCATTTCCCTAGAATTCTTTTCTTCTTAAAACTTGATTTCTCTTTGTGGTTTTTCTTATGTTTTAAATTGTTTTTGGTATTTTCCATAGTTTTTACTCAAGGTTAATCATGCCAATTGACTGAACCAGAAATTAAAACCTACTAGATTCAAATGCCTTGGTAAACAAATCAGCTAATTGATTTTCTGTTGGTACTTGAATCAATTTGATTAAACCCTTTTTAGCACAGTCTCTCAAAAAATGATATCAAATTTCAATATGTTTTGTTTTTGAGTGCTGAACTGGATTATTAGTTATAAAGGCAGCAACTGTGTTGTCAATAGAAATTGGTCTATGCAAAAAGTTAAAACCATAATCAAGCATCTGGTTTTGAATCCAGAGAACTTGAGAGCAACATGCTGAAGTAGTAATATACTCAGCTTTGGCTGTGGACACAAACACATTTGTCTGCTTCTTGCATTGCCAGGATACTAGTCTGGGACCAAGAAATTGACAACCGCCAGAAGTGGATTTTCTGTTGAAGTTGCATCCTCCATAATCACTGTCTGTGTAGGCATAGAGATTAAATTCTCCTTCTTTTGGATACCATAATCCGAGAGCTGGCTTGCCCTTCAGATATCTGAATATCCTCTTGACTGCGTTCACATGTGATTCTTTTGGATCAGCTTGATATCTAGCACACACACAAACACCAAATATAATGTCAGGTCTACTGGCTGTTAGATACATAAGTGAACCTATCATTGATCGATAGTGAGTTTGATCCACTGATTTGCCTTCAGGGTCAGGTCCAATCTTCACTTTAGTATCTACAGGAGTTCTTATAGACTGACAGTCGGCAAAGTGGAATTTCTTCATCATGGTTTCTACATATTTTGATTGATTGATGAAGATTCCATCTGCTGTTTGCTAGACTTGTACTCTGAGAAAGAATGCGAGTTCCCCCATAGCACTCAGTTGGAACTTTGAATGCATAAGATCTTCAAATTCTTTGCCCAGTTGTTTGTTAGTTGAGCCAAATATAATGTCATCCACATAGATCTGGACTAACAGCATGTCTTTTCCTCTTATTCTTCTGAAGAGAGTCTAATAAATCTTTCCTCTTTCATACCCATGTTCAAGAAGAAAGGATGATAGAGTCTCATACCACTTTCTTGGAGCTTGATGAAGACCATACAGAGCTTTGTCAAGCTTGTACACTCTGTGAGGGAAATCTGGAACTTCAAAGCCAGATGGTTGACTTACATAGACTTCTTCAGCAATCTTTCCATACAAGAAGGCACACTTTACATCCATTTGATAAACAATAAATTTCATGGACGCAGAATATGCGAGAAAGATTTTGATTGCTTCTAGTCTGGCAACATGAGCAAACACCTCGTCGTAGTCAATTCCTTCTTCCTGAGTGTATCCCTGTGCCACTAGTCTTGCTTTATTTCTGATGACTATCCCTCTATCATCAGTCTTGTTTCTGTGCAGCCCTCTGGTACCGATAGGGTATTGTCCTTCGGGAAGATCTACCAGCTGCCATACTTCTTGTTTTTTGAATTGGAGCAATTCTTCCTTCATTGCTTCAATCCAACTATTGTCCTGAAGCGCCTCTTTGATGTTTTTGGGTACTGTTTGACATAAAAAGCATGAGAACAAACAGATGTTTGCAATACCTGACTTGCTTCTTGTCACCCTTTCATCAAGATCACCAATAATGGTTTCACTGGATGATTCTTGTGTATTCTTGTGGTGCGAATGATGTCACCAGCAATAGTTACATCAAGATTAGAGACATTCAGTTCATTATGGTCACAGGCACAATCATCTTGTATTGTTGTTGAATTATGAAGATTGTCAATTTCTATTTCAGTAACTACTACATCTTCAGCAGCACTGAGGTTGCTTGTATCATTTGAAGTTCCTTGAGTTTCTTCTGGATGAGAACCTGTTTTTGATTTCTGGTCTCATGTGACAAGTCATCTGAGTGAGATGGTACCAGGCTAGGACCTTCATCAGAAGAAACACTAAGGTTTTATGACAAGTGTTTGATGGGATCAGCTTGAAGAGGAACATCTTCAGTCATATGTTCATCAGATGTAGGTGGAATCAATGGATAATTTTCTCTTCTTTCTACAGTTGATGAAGTATCACCTGAATGTATATTTCCTGCATCAGACAAGTGAAATTGGTCAAATGATTTAGTAAAAGTGTCAATATCAAACAACTAATCAGGACCATTTGTAGATTTGGGAAACGAATGTTCCTTGAATTGAACATTTGTGGATTCATCAATAATGTTCAGTCTAGGATTAAACACTCTATAAGCCTTTGAGACGGAAGAATAACCTACAAAAAATCCTTCATCAGACTTAGATGAAAATTTTCCCAAATGATCACTGGTGTTTAATATTGAGACTCGACAACCAAATGATTTGAGGAATCCAATAAGTGGTTTCCTATGAAATATCAAATCATAAGGTGTCATGTTTCTTTCTTTAACAATCAGAGTTCGATTTTGCACAAAGCACGATGTGTTAACTGCTTCTGCCCAGAAGGTGATTGGCAGTTTAGCATCGGCTAGCATAGTTCTTGCTGCTTCAATTAGTGTTCTATTTCTCCTTTTAGCTACCCTATTTTGTTGAGGAGTTCTAGCTGCACTGAATTGATGAGCAATGCCTTTGGTTGCACAAAAGGAACTCATATTTTCATTTTTGAATTTTGTAACATTATCACTTATTATTTTGACTTTGAGATCAAGTTCATTTTCAATTTTAGTGATAAATTCTTGAATGATTTGGGATGCTTCATTTTTATGAAGTAGGAAGAACACCCATGTGAATCGAGAAAAGTCATCAATGATCACTAAACAATATTGTTTCTTTCCCATACTCATTACATGAGTTGGTCCAAACAAATCCATGTGAAGTAACTTCAATGGAGTATTGTTAGTGTTCACCAGCTTGGTTTTGTGAGACGATTTATGTTGTTTTCCTTTGAGGCACGCTGAGCATTGATCAATAAAATTGAATTCCTTTTGAGGACGACCAATTACATGGTTTCCTTTGACTAACTTGTTCATATATTTAAAGTTATTGTGCCCCAAACGTCTATGCCAAAGCTGTGACTCATCAAATGATGCTTTAGACAAAAGACATGTTTCCTTTGGTGACGCATAACACAGGTTTAAGACATATGTATTATTCTTCCTCAGAGTCTTTATGACAACCCATTCTTCAGGAATCTGAAATTCAGGTTTCAGAATGTAGTAGTGAGTGTCTGTAAAGTGAGTGGAATATTTTTTGTCGCAGATCTGAGACACGCTTAGCAGATTGAAATTCAGTTGTTCATAGTAATTCACTCTGTCAAAGCTCAGCATCCTATTTGTCACAGATCCTTCTTCTGTAATCCTGACACCTTCTGAATCTCCACCGAATGCCACATTAGTTCCTTGTATGTACTCGAAATCATGAAGGAGGGAACGATCTCTAGTCATGTGTCGGGAGCATCCACTGTTTACATACCATAGGCTATTAGACCTGTGTGGATGAACCTACAAACAAAAAGAACTAATTAGAATAAGGAACCCAAGCCATGATGGTCTTGGGTTTCCCGTTCCTATTCATGATAGTCACCTCCTGGTATTTCCCTCTAAATGGTGATTTACATGAAGGTGATTTGGGAGATTTTTGGTAATGAATTGGTCGAGTCATCTCATCTACATCTACTGAGGATTCAGATGAATAATGAAATCGTTGGTCTCTATTTCTTTGTAAACATTTAGCCCGAGTTTCATTATCAAAAGTTGGTTTGCTTAGGAAGGTCAAGTTTGTGTTTCATTGTGAGATTATTTCTTTGACCCTTCCTTAAATCCATCGAGTTATTTCTATCATTTGTTGATCTAGGAGACCTAGATTGAGCATTATGAATATGAGGTTTGATAGAATGCATCACAGTAGATGTTTTTGAGATGGTCTTGTGTTGTGGAATTCTCAACCCGTTCTGATTGAAGTAACAATCAGATGTATTGTGATTATTCATGTCACAGATGGAATAATACTTGTTGAAATAGCAATTTTTGGTGGAGTGATTGTTCATATCACAGATAGAACAATATTGGTTGAAGAAGCATTTATCTGTCTTGTGATTGAACATGTCATAAATATCACAATACATTTGTTTGTTTATCGAATCAGATTTTTCTTTGAGTGACTCAACTGATACTTTCTTTTGATGAGTCACTTTCTTTTCTTTAGGCGATGAATCAAAATCAATCCTTTTTTGTAGATTGTTTCAATACTACTCTTGTTCAGTTGTGTGGGTTGTTTCTGTTTCTTCAACCTACTTCTTACCTCTTTCTCAAACTGGTCAACATATTCTTTGTTACAGATATCAAACCCAACTCCCTGCCTTAATTTGGATGACTGAGGGTCTGATGAAGTTTTAAGTGTTGAACTTAGTTTTCCAGTTGGTTTCTTTTTTAGTGAAACCTTTTCTGACTTGCTTGAATTTTGTGGAGATACAATCTCATTGTCTGAACTACTCTCAGTAGTGGGTTTCACTGTTTTGACATATTTCTTTTTCCTTTATAAAACAGATGGTATGAATTTTATAAAAGGTACAATTGCTTTGACAGGGCTTGATGGTTTTTTGACAATCACTGTCTTGTCAGAACAGTCTTTGATTTTGATTGGGTGTCCTAACTTGATTTTGTCCTCATTGGTTTCAAAATAAACATCAGGTTTGTTTTGAGGATTGGTCACTTGTTTCACTTCTGATTTAGGTTCCATAATTTTAGGTTCAATTGATTCAGAGAGTGATACAGAGTCAGCCATGACAGTGTAATTGTCATTGTATGGTGGACAACATGAATTGTACCCAATCCCTGACATGTCCTTTGGATCCTTTATCTATCAACCGTCACCTAAGTACGAGATTAACTATTCTATTTATAGACAAGGCAAGACGCTTTTACAAAATGACTAAACTACCCCTGACCTAATACATCAGAAACTAGTCTAAGTCTTGATCCGCATCTCTACGTGTTCATCCGCATTGACAAATGCGGATGAGATAATCTTGATCAGCATTTCCACTTGATCATCAGCATTAGTAACTTGGTCATCCGCATCGGTTAATGTGGACGAACAAATACTTGTGCGCATTTGGTTGGTCATCCGCATTTGTCAATGCGGATGATCAAAGTCTTGTCCGCATCTTCTTTTGTTCTTCCGCATTAGTCAATGCGGAAGAGTAACTTGTTCACCAAAGTATAATGTCTCCACATTAGTTAATGCGGAAGAGTAAACACTTTTCCGCTTCAGATTTTTGTCTTCCGCATTGACTAATGCGGAAGATAACACTTGTTATTTTTCTTGCATATCTTCATCCGCATTGCATCTTGAACTTGTGGGATTCCAGCTGAACAATCATCAATTCACCTATTGAGTTGGCATGTATGATCCTTTTAGGGTGCAACACCATTGGAAGACATTGAAGTGGATGAAAGGCTAAATTATGTGGAGCAACCAGTGGCGATCATCGATCGCAAGGAGAAGAGGCTAAGGAATAAAGTGGTTCAACTTGTGCGAGTACAGTGGAAGTATAGGAACGGGTCAAAGTACACTTGGGAAGTTGAGGAGGAGATAGGGCAGGATTACCCTCAATTATTTAGTAACTAATAGGTTTCAAGGACGAAATCTAAATAAGGGGGTGGACTTGTAACGCTTGAAATAAAGTTGAAACGAGCCAATTAGTAATAATGGGCCTAGCCGGGATTATTTAAAAGAAAAATAAGCGAGAGATGGAGTATGGATCGAGTAGGCCTCACGTGTTATGTGTTCGATGAGTTTAAGGTTCTGGGAAGGCCCGGTATATATAAACGGATCAGCTTGAGTCACTTTCATTTGATACTCAACACCAATTTCTTGAGAGATAATGTATAGAGAGAAAGTGGAGAGAAGTGGTGATTCAAGGCTCGATTGATCAAGTGATTGAAGATCGGTGTTCGTGGGCATCAAAATAACAAGAAAAGACCAAGAATCTAGGTAAGAAACATTGTTTAATTGTTCATTTTGATGTAAACCCAAATTCTAGAGCTTGGGGTTTTTGAAAGTGCCAAAGAATCGCCCAAAACTTGCGTTTTTGTGTAAAAAACATGTAAAAAAGCTTAGATATAACTTATTGGGTGAGAAACCAAGGTTTTGGGTGAGAAACCAAGGTTTTAGGTGTAAAAGATTGAAGTTTTGGGTCAAAAATGGGTTGGTTCGTAATTTCAGCCCGTTCTGCGAAACTAGGTGTTCATCCAATGATATTATGTAGTCATCCCGCGAAACTGTGAAGACTTCCTGCGAAATTATAGTTTCGCACGTAAATTCACAGACATGGTTTTCTAATGAAAGTTGGGCGAAACTGGCAGTGAAATTGGAAACGAAGATGCCACCGAAACTGGCAGTGAAACTGGAAACGAAGATGCCACCGAAACTGCAAGCAAAACTGCCAACGATAGTGCTAGCGAAAGTGCCAGCGAAACTGCCAACTAAACTGCCAACGAATTTAACTCCTTTGAGTGTTAACTTATCTGCAGGTTGCGTAGTGTGACCCTTGCTTATAAAACATGATTAAGAAGCTACTCACTGAGTCCACGTGAGTTCTAGATGCCATTATTTTAAAGTTTTTTAACTTGTTTGGGGTTGGAAATGCATACTAAATATACGATTTAAATGAAAAATAATTTAAGAGGTTTTAAGAGGAAGATCGATTTTTCAATAGAAAAATGTACTATTTAAATGACCAAGACAACGCGACCCCAGCTAGGGGTGTTGCTCCTTGGACCCTCTAGGGGCTGCTACTCCTAGGACCCCGTTGTCAGGGGCTGCCGCCCCCAAAACCCCGCGGTCCCATAGAGGATAAGTTATGTTCTATGATGACTTATGCTTGTTGTGCATATTTTTAAATACGTGAATGATTTATGTATGATGTTTATGATGACATCTGATGGTATATGTTATGTATGATGAGGTGTGATGATGTTATGCTTATGTATGATATGTTTCCTTATGTTCCTTATTACATATTATGATATGACTTTAGGTGGTGTGATTATGATACTAAATGTAAAGTATTATCTTAACAAAGTGAAATATTTAAGATAATGGAAGTGGAACATAATGAATGAATGAAAGTCTTGCAAGCAAATTAAAGGAGGTTCACAAGTCATTGAGAGTTGTTAACTCAATTGTGTTTACATTATGACTACTCCATACGTGCGATATGTGCGATATGGGATCATTGTCGCTTAACCCTTAATAATATGTCTTTGTGTTCAAGGGGGAGGTTAAACATATGACAGGATCTAGATAGAAGTGAAAAGATAATAAATGTAGAAAACGTGCGATAAGTACGAAACGTGCGATATGTACGAAATGAACGATGATGGAAGATAACAAATATTACGTTAATGTACTTATGAGTGTGATCACATGTGATAGTAACCAAAACTTTTTAACGAATTAAAGGTAATATAATGTTTTTGTAAATCTAGAACTAACTTTTATGTGTTTTCCAGTTGGCAAGTAAATGTTGCTAAGGATGGCATGGGGTGGCTACTTAGCATTTTTGGGAAGGTATCCATTTTGTTAAACGATAATGTTTTGGCATTGTAATGTGAACAAATGATGTTTTATAATTATTATGAATGTTGTATTATTTTGCAAAAGAAATGAATGAAAGGATTTTAGATTATTCCACTGAGTTGTTTTAGAAATTTTAATATATATTATGTTTTATGTGCGATGTTTGACCAGTTATAAGCATCTCGTGAACGGGGCCTTACAGGCCAAGATGGAGAACAATGTCCCACCCATGGCTAGAGAGGTAAGGGATAAATTGTGTTCATCAATGTGTGTTGAGGATGTAGAAAAATATAGGGTCCATGCTCAACAATTGGCTAACAAAGTTAAAAAAATGGTTTTAAATGAATCTTATGCATGAGAGCATAAACTATATCAACTCAAAATTACCTCTTTGCAAAAATATTTAATTTAGATAAACTTGTTTGTGAAAATTACAATTTTAAAGCCCAACTTGAGCATCTGACCACCTCCTTAACAAAATCCATGTCTAATCATGCATCAACTAAATTGGAACTTCGGGAGTTTCAATTATCATCTTAGTAATATGAGAAATTGTTAAATTATACTGAATCAAAGAACAGGTATGGGTTGGGTTTTAATGTTGTTTGGACCCCTAGTGAATGATAATTATACCCTTTTACCTAAGTCAATGACAAACAGCTTATCAAATCATTTTGTGCCAAGTATCATAGTTGAATCAAAAACTAAAATTAATCAAGTGGTAAATGAAAATAATACTGAGGTGAGTGAAACTAAGTCTTTTAAATCAGAGCATTTAAAAAAGGACTCAGAATTTGACTATGATGAGTGTGATGATTTGGATGATTCTTATGAATATGATGAGCAAGATGTACATGGTTTGGGCTTTGGAAAGATTCTTCATTTGAACACATCATGCCCAAAGTTCTTGAAGAAGTGAATCTACCTTATCCCCCAAAGCAAAGAAATATGCTTAAAACAATTTACAAAATTATAGCTTAGTTGAATTAAGGTCTTCATGAGCTTCACAAACAAAAAAAATCTTCAACCGAAGATGGTGTAAAATTCACATCTACAGAACAAGTCAAAATCTCTTCTGCAGAAAAAATATAGAAAGCACCATGTGTAGAACTACAGAAGAGGAAACATGTTGATCAATCAACATATGTAGCAGATGTACACAAGCAAAAATCTAGTGAATCCGTAACAGATCTTCAAAAGCAAAAATTTGTTGAATCGGTGGAAGATCTATGGAAGCAAAAAACCACAATCATCAAGAAAGCCAAGCAACAAAAAGTTATGAATGCTAAGCAACAAAAATCATCTACTGCTAAAAAAGAACTATTTGGTGTCATGTTAGGGAATGCTCAAAGGAAGCAAAAGAAGAAGAAAGTGACTCAATCTGAAAGTGACTCAGAAAAGATATATTGCAAATGGTATGATAAGCCAAATCACAACACAATAGAATGCTACTTCAGCAGCTATTCTCCATCTTCAATATAAACAATCACATGACTTTTGATTGTTACTTCAATAAACATTGTGCTATTTGTGATAAAAATAACCACTCCACTCACGATTGTTATTTTAACAAAAGAACAAAACAAAGAGCACAAAGAAGCAACAATCTGAAAAGGTTAAATGAAACTCACAATCAAGTGATAATAAAAAAGATTCAAAGCCAAAGACACAACTACCAAAACAAAAGTTGCCAAAAGCAAAGAAGCAACCATATGCCGATGGTAAACCATTAATGAAGAAGGAAAAACCATATCCTCAACTCAAAAAACCTAACAAGAAGGTAGAGTTGAAAGAAAAGACTGTCGATGCTCATGACATCTTCTTTGATATTTCTGAGAATGGTTCTCAAATAACACAATCAAAATTAAAGGATGGTGAAACTTTATTCAATAAAGGTTCATCATCAAATTCAAACACATGGAGCAGGTGTAAGAAGACGTGATTTAGAAACATAAATAAAATGTCTATGCCCCATCTTCAATAGAATCATCCTCACCACAAACAAAACATAATGAATTAGTTGAGTCTAGAATTAAACCTGAAATATCAAGACTCGTTCATGAGGGAGTAAAAAATTTAGACACAAGTAGTAAGCCCAAGATCATTAAGGCTTGGGTTCCTCATTATAATTAATTTCATTATTTTTGTAGGAACACACATGGAGGACTGAGACAAGTGGTATGTTGGCAGTGGTTGTTCTAGGCATATGACAGGAAACTATTGTCCACTCCATGATTTCATACATAAAAATGCTTCATATATGGCATTGGTGGCGATAAGAAGGAGGTAAAATTGTTGGTGAAGGAATGGTAACAAACGGTGTACTCAAGTTTGAGAAAGTAAAATATTGTTAAAATTTACAATACAATTTACTGAGTGTTTCTCAAATTTGTGATCAAAGTTATACCACTTTATTTGATAACACTTACTATTACATTCTTAAGCTAGGTTTTCATATTCTAGAAGATTGGATCCTTCTTAAAGCACCAAGAAAAGGAAATACATATGTTTTAGATATGAACAACACCTCTATCACAAGCAATGACACCTGCCTAATTTCTAAGTCTTCAAAAGATGAATCTCAACTGTGCATAGAAGCCTGACTCATTCAAACATGAAGAACATGAATAAGTTGATGGATAATGACTTAATCATTGTACTGACAAAGAAAGAATTTCATTGTTCTAACCATGGTTCATCATGTTACAAAGGAAAACAACATAGGTGTCTCGTAAAACCAAAACAATCAACAAAACATAACACCACTCAAAATGTTTCACATGGATCTATTTGGTCCAACCAATGTGATAAGCATTAGAAAGAGACAATATTGTTTGGTGGTTGTTGATGATTTCACTGGATTCACATGGGTTTTTTTTCAAAATAGAAAAGTGAAACACTAGAAATATTAATGGAGTTTATCACTAACATTGAAAATCAAATTGATTTAAGAGTTAAAATCATAAGAAGCAATAATGGGCCTGAATTTATTAATCATGTTTTAGATTCTTTTTGAAGGAAAAAAGGCATTGCAAGGCAATTTAATGCACCAAGAACTCCACAACAAAATAGATTTGCTGAAAGAAGAAACGAAACCCTCATTGAAGCAGCAAGGACAATGCTAGCCGGTTCACATTTGCTAATAACATTTTGGATTGAGGCAGTGAATACAACATGCCATGTTCAAAACAAGACATTAATTGTCAAAGAACATAACAAAACATCATATGAGCTCTTATTTAAAAGAAAACCTTTCATAGGATATCTTAGAGCTTTGTGGTATCATGTGTCTATTTTAAACACAATATATCAATTAGGAAAGTTTTCAAAAAAAGCCTATGATGGTTTTTGTTGGTTATACATTGTAACACCTGGTTATTTTTTTAAAGTCAAAGAAAGAAGAATAAAGTGAAAGGATCGAGATCTAGTTTGATCAATTAGATTAGGATTTGCAGCAGAATAGCACACGAATTAGATGAAATTCTAGCAAGAATAATATGTATATTCAATCAAACAGTAACAGTTATAGAAAGAGTTTTCTGCAAAAAGAATGTTTTCATTCATGCACAAGCTTCCCGTTTAGGAAAATTAGGTCAACATTCCTTTTATAAGGAATGTGACATCAGCTGATGTCACATGATAGTGACATCTAACTGATTTATACAAACAGCTGAAATTAAACTAAACTACTGAAGATGTCCACAACAACTGAGGACACCTTCATTAGAAGCTAAGTATAAACTAACATTATAACTACTGAAGTTATAACATCTGAAGTATAAGAACTTCAGATGTTTTACATAATATAAAACTACTGATTACAAACTACTGAAATATAAACCATCACAACTATTGAAGAGAACTACTTCAGCTGTTGTGACAACTTCTGAGAACTTGATCTTTAGATTTTGTCTTCAGCAGTTGTCTTCAGACTTTGTCTTCAGCAGTTTTCTTCAGACTTTGTCTTCAGACTTTGTCTTCAGCAGTTGTCTTCAGACTTTGTCTTCAGACTTTGTCTTTAGACTTTGTCTTCAGCAGTTGTCTTCAGACTTTGTCTTCAGACTTTGTCTTCAGACTTTGTCTTCAGACTTTGTCTTCAGACTTTGTCTTCAGACTTTGTCTTCAGACTTTGTCTTCAGACTTTGTCTTCAGACTTTGTCTTCAGACTTTGTCTTCAGACTTTGTCTTCAGACTTTGTCTTCAGACTTTGTCTTCAGACTTTGTCTTCAGCAGATGTAGATCACTTCAGTTGTTTTGATGTATGTGGGACTTAAAGGTTTTTCTGATCTGGCTCATTGGTTCTTTTGGTCCAACAGTGAAGAAAAAGAAAGAAAATATATTTTACCCAAGTTAAAGGGTAAAAAGTGTCAAAAGGACAAAAAGGTTTGAAAAAGTGGGTGTAAAAGGTAATGGCCGCCCATCACTCTCTCCAAACCCACAAAATTCGGATCTTGTTACAGAGAGAAAGAAAGGGAGCTGAAATTTCTGGATTTTGAAGAACAAGAGCTGAAAAGTTCGAATTCAAGGTAAGAATTCGTGTGTTTAAGGTGTTCTTGACTGGTTTCATCCTTGGTTGTGTGCTCATGTATGTTGTGTGTGTTCGGTTGTGTGTATTTAGTGGGTTTCCAGGTGGTTGAACTCAATTTCAAACGAGTTTGGTAGAAGCCATACTCAAGAGCTGCAAAGGTGAGTTCTAGAACCACTCTTTTACTAGTTTTTAACTGCTTTGGGGCTAGAAATGCATGAATGAACATTTTTATAAAACTGGGTTTTACACCCGTATGTATGTATGTGCGTATGTTGCTAGTATGGTTTGATTTTGGACTGTGTTCATGATTTGATGATGTTATGGTTGTGTTTCTAAGGCTTAGAATGCACAATTTATGGTTAGAACATGATAAATGGTGTTTAAGGACTGAATCTGATGAATAGTGTGCCCTAGGCTGCTCATGTGCCCAAACAGTAGTTCATACGCCTAAGTTTGGAAAAAACTACTTGTGTGTTGACAAATGCGGATGGAAAGTCAATGCGGATGGAAAGTGAATGCGGATGGAAAGTCAATGCGGATAAGAAAGTCAATGCGGATGAGAAGATTCTTGCTATTGAACAACAAATGCACATGAACAGTTAATGCGGATGAGTAAGTTCATGCTGATGAACAACAAATGCGAATGAACAGTTAATGTGGATGAGTAAGTTCATGCGATTGAACAACAAATCCGGGTGAACAGTTAATGCGGATGAGTAAAATGAAATGTGGAAGAACAAAAAGAAATGCGAAAGAACAAAAAGAAATGTTGATGAACAAAAAGAAATGCATATGAACAAAAAGAAATGCAGATGAACAAAAAGGGAAATGCGGATGAACACTTAGAATATTTTTTGACTTTTTGGGCTATGTAAGTTGACTTTTTGAGGTCATAGATGATGTGATAGGCATTTCATGATGATGTTATGATGTATGATTGATGCTTATGCATTATGGTATGTGTGATGTATGTTATGTATGTATGATGATGCCCTGTATAGTGATGTTGTATGTGTATGTTAATATTTGTGTTATGTATGTTTATCTTCCCATGGCTTTACGTTGAATGTTAAAGAATGAAATGAAAAGTATTATGTAATGTAAATTGGAAGATAATGAAAAGAGGAATATAATGATAAAGTGCATGCATTAATAAGAGAGAAAGTAAAGTAAGTCTTGCAAGCCTTGTATGTGGAAACACGCCCAATGAAGGGTGTTAGTTCAACGGTGTGCGGGTTAGCTACCCCAGAAGGATGCACACCGGGGTTCATCTTTATGACTGACCATTTGTATAGTGATTACTCACCTCGATGCTGGTGCCATGCTATGTGCGGTGTGGAAGTCATTTATGATCTTCGGCCCCAGTACTCGAGTTATGCATAATGTTGGGGGTGTAGTATATAGTGGTTTATAGTGATTACTCACCTTGGCGCTAGTGCCAAACTATGTGCAGTATGGAAGTCATTCATGATCTTCAGCCCAATACTCGAGTTATGCATAATGTTGGAGGTGTAGTATACAGTTGTGATCTTGTCACTTACCCTGGTGCTGGTGCCAGGCTATGTGCGGTGTGGAAGTCATTTATGATCTTTGGCCTAGTACTCAAGTTGTGAATAATGTTCGGGGTGTAGTATACAGTGGTTTATAGTGATTACTCACCTCGGTGCTGGTGCCAGGCTATGTGCAGTGTGGAAGTCATTTATGATCTTCGGCCCAGTACTTGAGTTATGCATAATGTTGGAGGTGTAGTATATAGTTGTGATATTGTCGCTTACCTCGGTGCTGGTACCTGGCTATGTGCAGTGTGGAAGTCAATTATGAACTTCAGCCCAATACCCCATTTGTTTGGGGCATAGCTGATGACACTGATCCAGATAGTGATAAAGAATGTGATAAAGAAAGCAAGAGTTAAAGAAAGTATGTGGTGAACAGTAAAGGAAGATAATAATGATATTATCTATGTGTATGTATTATGCATGATCACGTAGGAAAGTAAAGAACGGTTTTAAATGAAAGTAAAGTATGTTTAATTTTAAAACTAAAACCCACTTAGCAACGCTGACTTTTTATTCGTTTTCCAGTTGGTAGGTAAAGTTGCTGAGGATGGCACGGGGAGGCTACTCAGCTCTTTTGGATGGCATCCATGTTTTTAATGCTTTTGTGAGCAAATGCAACATGTATTTTGTAATTTGATAAAAATGTATTTTTTTGCAAAAGGTTTTGTAATGCAATGAAGTAGGGGTTTTTAATGTTTCCGTTGCAATGCTTATTTTCATGTTAAAGTAATTATATGTTTTATGAGCGATGATTGGCTAGCTGTAAGCGTCCTGGGAATGGGGCCTTACATGCATCAACATCTAAATCATATAGAGTTTACATTCCATATCAAAAGATTATGGAGGAAACCCCTGATGTCTCTTTTGATGAATCCTTATTTCCAAAATTTGTGAAAGGATCATCGTGGTTGTTTGATATAGATGCTTTAACAAATTCATTTAACATTGGTTATACGAATGATATGGATTCTATGGATACATGCTATCCATTTGTACATTCAAACATGAATGATGTGTCGTTATCTATTGATCATCCAAGAATACAACATCACACTTCAAGTATGGCTGATCCTGGTCCTTTATCTTCAACAACTAATGTCCAGACGGATGGAAATGACATTTCATTTTCAAAAGAAGTAAATAAAGCAACAGTAATAGTTAATTATGCATCCACTGATGTTTCTAATATAGCCGGAGAAGTAAACACTACATCAGTGCATGTTCCATCTACATTAGTAGATATTCCATCATCTAGAGATGCTCCATTACTTTACCAGGAAAACAACCCATAAGCAGGTCCAAAATCAACATTTGTAGATGTTCCTGTTGAAGTTCAAATCAATTCCACAGATGTTCCTGCGGACACACTAACACATGAAGATGGTTTTTACTTAGCTTCAGGGGATCAAAATGATTAACAGCTTGACTACTTTGTTGATTCTCCATCTCAGCTGGATCCATCACAATCATTGAATATGACTAACTTGGAATCCGTTATTCAAGTTGCATCTATTCTAGCATCAAGAATTCATAAGAATCATCCAATAGAAAATACGAATTGGTGATCTGACTGAAAGAACCGCTAGAAGCCAAGGGGGACCAAGCAAGTAAGTCTTATCCTGATATGGTTAACTCACTCACTTAAGCACATTATGTTCCAACAGTTTATAACTTCTATCTTTGCAAATCATATGCCTATTGTTTTGTGTAAACAAAGACCTGGGTTTATGAACGCCTTTGATTTACCATAGTAAACATCTAGTGATCTGATAATGATCATCATCATCCCTCTGTTTTGTGTAAACAAAGACATTGGTTAATGGCACCTATATTTTGTGAAACTAAAGATTTGGTGACTTCATGATGATCTTATCTAAGCTCAAAAATAGAGCAATGTGATCAATTGTATATTATCTTAAAGAGCTTATACTACAAAGCATTAATGAGATTTCAAATAAATATCAAGATAAAACTTATAACTTAAAGCACATCGTTTCTAAGGGTCAAAATTGATGAATTGACTCACAAACAGAGGACAAACTCTATTGTAAATTGAATGTGGAGTCCATATTTTCCTATCTTTAATCAACAGCAAAACATGATAACCGACATGTCTAGTGGAACACATACTCTTGATTAAATTTATGTGGAGCATAGTACATGCAATTAACACTAGATCATTGTATAATGTCATCAACTAAATTGCTACAAGGAGTTGCTTAGTGACATAGTATGATCCCATTTGTGTTCTAAATGCTTGTATATACATTTATGTTATGTTTGAGTTTGGTTTTATTTCAATTAAAAAAATGGACAAATCAACTGCTTTTCATGTTAGTCTCTTAATAAATTTCTGATAAATGCATGAATTGATCATCAATCAAAAATTAAGAGGGAGTAGTAATAAGCATGAAAATTGATTTTTATAAAGAAACTTTGGAACTTGAGCACTAACTTGGCTGCAGGTTATCTGAAGTTTTAATCAAACCAAATTCATGCACATTTGCCATTGAAGCTAGTCAACAAGGTCCAAAAGAAACAAATGATACTAAAATTTGTTAGAATCATACAAAGAAACAAGTTTCAAACTCTACAATTTAGCAGAAGTAATAGTGTAAACATTACACTTAGCATAAGCTACAATGCATTTTACACTTCAGTAGATGCTATAGTGAGAAACAAAACAAGATATTATAATACATTTCCGTAGATTGGTAACCTACGGATGTATAATACAGTTTTTTAGATTAGTAATCTATGGAAAAACAAGATGTAGTTTATTCAATTTAACTCATCCGTAGACGATCTATCAAGGAATTAATTTTCTACGGAAGAACTAACATTTGTGGAATTGTAAAACTAACACGGAAGAATATGAGAACTGGGGGTCCCATATTAGTTAATAAATGAATTAATAAGTCCAAGGGACAATAAATGATACTTTTGACGTGTCATTTTCATTCTTCACTTTTTCAGAACCTTTTCAACCTAGAAAACATTCAGGTAAACCCCTATCTACCAACATTCAAAAATACCAACTCTAAACAATAAACCATAGATGATTTTTGACCTCTGTTCATTACAATTTAAATATTATCAATGTAAATCATATTGTAAACATCCAAATAAACATTTTGATTCATATGTATCAGTAAAACTATTCATATTCTAATGTTTGAAATGTCATTTATGACCTAATTTTCTTATTCTTTTATGCAGATGGCAAACCGATTTGCTAGAGAAAACAATGTATGTGAATTCGTAAATGCCGATGACCTGGTGGATGAACGGTGTTAAGACATCATTAGTTACCTATAAATGTCCAGATTGTTCTATGCTCTATCAGTTGATCAGTCATCTATGAAGAGAATATTATTGATTTCTAGAATTCTGCTTGAATAGAAGAAGAAGGAGAGTATGAGGTGATATATGTAGAGATTAAGAATGAAAGACTGAGAATTGATGAATAGATTATCAAAAGGGTTCTTCAGTTGGGAGAAAAAGAGAGAGGTCATCCAGATGTTTTTGAACATGATTATATTGAAAAAATCTTCAACATGTTAGGATACGATGGAGATTTTGAAAAGGGAGAAATCAAGAAAGGAATACTATGCAAGCCATATCGATTCCTATGTCACACTTATCATAATTAGATAGATTTGCAAGGCACAATTCCTCAGGCATCATTAGAATCTTTGAAAAAAGGACCTACAACTAATCAAAGTATATCTTTGGATGCCTATGTGATCAGATTAGGTTCTAAAAGGCTGACAAGATGTTCATGTATCCAAGGTTCATCCAACTGATTATCAATGTAGAACTGCCTACTATTTAAAGAGGTTGTGATGTCTTTGTACAAGCTCATTTAGGATGATAGGTCTGTTGGACGCTGAAAGGATCATACATGCCAATTCAAGTAGTGGGTTGATGGTTGTTCGGCTGGAAATCCCATAAGTCAAGTATTAATGCGGATGAAGA
>CM046442.1:60703112-60838239 GCA_025506515.1 Flaveria trinervia
GATGCAATGTCTATAGGGAATGAATCCCAACCAGCACTTCTTTTAGACATGCAATGTTGAAAGATATAGCATAAAAACTTCCAATGCTTAAACACTCTAGCTCTGAAAAATTGCTTTTTGGGAAAATGATCTGGATGACCCATTTGTAGAAAAACCTCTCTACATTCATTGAAAGAATATTCTGATAAGTCTTCAGGATCATTGTCACCAAGTCTTAAAGCTATTTTGATTGCTTCTTCAGATACTTCAAGAATTCTTTTTGTTGTAGTAAAAGCTCTTAGCACTTTGTTTCTTTCATCATCTCTTTCAATCTGAGCAGTTCTCCAGAATATCTTCATCATTCTTCCATTGATCATTGGTCTTGCACACATAGCATATACATACTTTGTTCTGAGAAGAAATCTGATAATTTCTTCATATCCAATTGCTTCTCTATATTCATCATTTAGAGCAGCCACATTATGCTTTGCCTCAAATTTTAATTCTGCCATCTGCAAACACAAAGAAGTATAATGAGAACATTGAATATTGATTAATGAATTCTATTTCCACATATGAATTTTCAATTTTAATTGATTAAAATTTTATTTATTTATTTTATTTTTTTAGTTTTATTTATTTTTTATTCAAAATTAAGACAGACTGTTCATCTTCTTCTTCTTCGGCTATGGAAAACCGACTGAGTTCAACATCAACAAAACATTTTCACTTTAAGATCAAAAACAATACATCACTGTACTCGAAAATGAGTTCTTATCAATAATCCAGTATCAATTTTTGTTATGATACTCATTTGATCAGATTAAACATGGATTATATAGGGTTCGAACGCCCAAATAGCATTCAACCGACTATAACAATGCACTGATTTAACCCAAAATTTATATATTTGAATCACAAACTTACGTTTATATATTCAAATACTATCTATACTCAATGGATTTTATTCGATTTCAAATGAAATGAGGATGTGATGATACTCGACAGTCGCAAGTTCAGGGGTTTTTGGTCTGAGAAATTTTGAGTGAAAATGAGAACTACGCATAAGTGTTCAATTTATATAAGAGAAATTTTTAGGCGTATGAGCCCTGTTTGGACGTATGATCCCTGTTTGAGCGTATGAAACCCTAAAATTCACTTATTTGTTAGACGCATAAGCACTGTTTGTGCGTTTTGAATCAGACGCATGGGAACTGTTCAGGCGCATAAGCACTGTTTAGGCGCTTTTGAATTGTTCAGCCGCATGGACTTTTTGAAACGTCTAACCCTTGGTAATTTTGATATTGTGTAGACACATGAGACATGTCAAACGTCTAACACTTGGACAATCAAACCCATTCACTATTTAGACGCATGGGATTATCTCAAACGACCAACACTTGTAATTTCCATAGATGTATAACAACTGTTTAGACGCATGAGAATGAATCAAACGTCCAACACTTGTATAATCCGGAAAATTTCATCATGCTCCTATTGAGGCGCATGTGCACTGTTTAGGTGCATGAGTTGACTTTCATGATTTAAACACTTGTGATTTCCAATTTCTTCACTTGCACAATTTTTACCATTTAGATCCCCAAATTTTGAACTTTTTGCATATTGCACTTTCAATTTATAAAATTTTATTTTCTATTTCTTTTTAAATTTCTTTTGTCCCTTCATTTTAGGCTCAACATAAAATCAAATATCATCTGATTTTCAACTTATGAAGCATATTTATTTGCAAAAATTATGTAGGTTCATATTATATTTTTCAAATAAATTACATTTTCAATGTACACCAATACTTTGAACATAAAGCATCATCCTTTCAATTCAACATTTCAAATTTTGATATTGATAATGAATATTTTCTGAGAACAACTCTTTCATTTATTACTCCCCCTAAACTTTTATGTTTGAAAAACTTATAAGTTTCTTAGGAAAGAGAATAAGATCACACAACACATTGTGACATTGCCATCACACACAAAGACATGCATAAAAGAAAAATGAAAATAGAATCAAAATCTAATATAAGCACAGAATTGATGTCTGTAGAGAGATCATATTAATGAAGATCAGCACATTAAAATAAAATAAATGTGGATAATCATAGACAATGAATAAATCCTGATCAAGTGTGTTCCGCGTCAGTGATATCACAGCAAAGGAGACACAAGATCTAAGGACAGACAATGAGTGTTTTTGACAAATTTATCAACTCACTTACTTTTTCATTTCTTGGATTGATTAGGGTTGATTTAGATATGACATGATGTAAAACATACACAGACTAAGAGAGCTCACCCATCATCATGAAATGTAAGAAAGAACACATACTCAACTTATTACCTGAAACATAGATATCACCAGAATTCATGTTACTTAGTTAATAGAGGATGATCATGGATAACCATTTGATCAGCTCTGCCTATTCATTTGAATAGGTTGTGCACATTGGCATCTTTTTGCATCAAAAAGAGAATCCAGGTCTGTAATGACTTACAGCAAAGGATATCTCAGTACTTCATGTCTATGATCACTCATAACAGAGAAGTGAAGTGATGCTTTGTAACAGATCTCATGATTACACATAGTGTCAACAGGTGTGAGTGGTGTAACTTAACAAACATTCAATCTGATAAGCTAAAAACAACTCAAAAGTACTCAGATGAATACACATAAGCATGTATCTTTAGTTTGATCACAAGAATTTATTTTTTCAGCATAATAGTCAGATATTGTCTACACAGTATATCTCATCATGTCTAGACTTATTAATGAGTTAAGTATGCAATTGATCTCACTAATGTACTATCATTTCTCATATGTTGCAAAACATAATTCCTTCTAAAAGACTCTATTTTTGTATTTTTGATATATATTTTTGTATTTGATTTTTCTATGAAAAACATAAAATCACACACACACAAAATATAAACAGGCAATTAACAATGAGAGTATCACTTATTATGATCTTTTGATTTAAGGAGATCGCATATGATTTATAAGACCAATTGATTCTACTAAATACTCAAACCGTCCTGGTAGGAAGGCTTTAGTAAATAGATCTGCCAGCTGTTTTTTTGTTGCAATTTGAATCAATATGATTAATCCTTTTTCAGAGTTATCTCTAAGAAAATGATATCGAATTTCGATATGTTTTGTTTTTTAGTGTTGAACAGGATTAGGTGTTATGAACATAGTAGCTGTGTTATCAATGTAAATTGGTGTTTTAAGAAAATTGAACCCATAATCCAGTAATTGGTTTTGCAACCAAAGGATTTGAGAATATCCTACGGATGCAACAATGTACCTAGCTTCTGCAGTTGAAACAGAGACATTTGTTTATTTCTTACATTGCCACGAGACTAATCGGGGATCGAGAAATTGACACCCACCCGAAGTAGATTTTCTATCTTGACAACATCCACCATAATCACTATCTGTATATCCATATAGTTCAAAGTTACACTCGTAAGGATACCAAAGCGCTAAGGCTGGTTTACCTTTTAGATACCTGAATATCCTTTTGACAGCAATTAAGTGAGATTCTTTCAGGTCTGATTGATACCCGGCACATACACAAACAACATACATAATGTCTGGTCTAGATGTAGTAAGATACATCAAAGATCCAATCATTGATCTGTATAACGTTTGGTCAATAGATTTTCCTTTTGGATGAGGTTCAATCTTGGTGTTAACATCTGCTGGAGTTCATATGGACTGACAGTCTTGCAACTTAAATTTCTTTAAAAGCTTGTCAACAAACTTTTCTTGATTGATGAAGATTCCATCTGTAGTTTGCTTGACTTGAAGTCCAAGAAAGAAATTAATCTCTCCCATAGAACTCATTTGGAAACGAGATTTCATGATTTCTTCAAATTCATTGCATAATTTTGGACAGGTAGAACCGAATATGATGTCATCAACGTACACTTGTACACATAAAAGATCATTATTATCCTTCTTTATGAATAAAGTTGGATCAATTTTCCCTCGAGTGTATCCATGTTGGATTAAGTGTTGTGATAACGTCTCATACCAAATTCTAGGGGCTTGATGAAGTCCATATAAAGCTTTACTCAGCTTATATACTCGATATGGAGATTGTGCATCCTCAAAGCCTGGAGGTTGCTTCACAAACACATCGTCAGTGATAGGACCATATAAAAATGCACCCTTTACATCCATTTGATACACCTTAAATTTCATGAATGAAGCATAAGCTAGAAAAACTCGAATTGATTCAAGTCTTGCAACTGGTGCAAACACTTCATCATAATCTATTCCTTCTTCTTATGTGTATCCTTGTGCAACAAGTCTCGCTTTGTTCCTTATTACAACACCACGATCATCAGTCTTATTTCTAAATAACCATTTCGTGCCAATTGCATTTTCTCCTTCAGGTAGATCCACCAAATTCTACACTTCTTGTTTGCGGAATTGAAGTAATTCTTCTTGCATGGCTTCTATTCAACCATTGTCCTTTAATGCTTTGGTAACATTTTTAGGAACAATTTGAGAAAGAAAACAAGAGTATAAGCATACGTTTGCTTGTTTTGATTTACTCCTTGTTGTTCTCTCATTCAATGAACCAATAATCTGAGAAATTAGATGATTCTTGTGAATACGAGATATAGGAATCTCATCACATTGAACATTATCCAGATTTATTTGATTCAAGTTGGAAAACTCATGTATCAAAGTAGAAGAATGTGGATTGAAGTTTGGAACATGAGTAGGTGAATTGACAAAGTAATCAAAGTTACCTGTATCAACTACATCACCAGAGATGGATGATGTTCCCGACTCAGGTATCACAAACTCATTACCATCACTAGGAATATTTTGTGATTCCTCCTAATTAATTGACTCTGAATGATCTAAAACCGTATTTTCATGGTTTTTTCTTGTTGAATCCTTGACAAATGACAAAAATGGGTAGTCTGAGCTTGAATCATCTGGGTCATCAGAAGCTGAATCTTCACTGAAATATCCAAGATCTCCTCTTGAGTTCTTCTTATCTGTAGAATCAAGACAATTTGATTGATCAAACAAATTAGACTGAAAAGAGTTTGATAATGAATCTAAGTCAAATAACCATGCAGGACCATTTGAAACTAATTGGAAAAGAATTTTCCAAAAATTTAACGTTGAATGTTTCAAGGATTACATTCGTCCTAGAGTTCTAGACTCGATAGGCTTTTGAAACAGATGAATATCCAACGAAAAATCCATTATCAGATTTTGCTTCAATTTTCCTAATTGATCGCTTGAAATAAGAATCATCACAGGACAACCAAATGATTTTAAAAAATTTATGTTCGGTTTTCTGCCAAACATTAACTCATATGGAGTTTTCAGTTTATCATTCACGATTAAGATTTGGTTCTAAACGAAACACGCGGTTGATATTGCTTCATCCCAAAAAGTTATAGGAATTTTTGCATCAGCTAACATAGAAGGAGCAGCTTCAATTAGTGTTCTATTCTTTTTTTCAGCAACTCCATTTTGTTGAGGAGTTCTAGTAGCACTGAACTGATGAGCTATCCCTTTATGATTTCCTGCTACAAGATTGTTCATGTTTTTGAAATTTGAATGACCGAGACGTCTATGCCAAAGCTAGCTTTCATCATTTGATGCCTTAGCAATTAGGCATGTTGTTTCAGTTGAAGGATCAACTTGAGACATATCCAATTTGTATACATCTCTATCTCTCTCAGCTGTAACAATCACCCAATCTTTGCTTATTTTTAAACCTGGCTTCAAAACATAACAAAATGAATCATCAAATAGAACAGAATATGATTTGTCACATATTTGAGATACGCTTAAAAGATTAAAGTTTAACTGTGAACAAAAGTTGACTTTATCAAAGCTTATTATCCCATTGGATACTATTCCTTCTCTGGTTATTTTTCCTCCAGCATCACCACCAAAGGCGACGTGAGTTCCATCTTTTGACTTAAAGTCTTGTAGCAAGGCAGTATTGCCTGTCATGTGCCGACTACACCCACTATCCACATACCATGTATTGATTGGTCTTTTTGGGCATATCTGCACTACAAGAAAGTTAAGTTGAGATATCTACCCAAGCCGAGATGGTCTTGGGCTTTCCAAATTTATCAACAATTGTAAATTGTTTATAATGGAGATTATTCAAATCAGGTTTATTTTTGATGAATTTACCAATTTTATTTTGAAAATCGTTTAATTTATTTTTGTGAACATTCATACCATTTGATTGATCATCTTTTGAAATGTATTGATGACTAATATTTTTATTAGTCATCCTTACAGATCTTGGTATGAAGTGTTCTTGCTTGTTATATTTTGAGCTCACATAATTGTTCTTAGGAAAAGATATCAAACCTACACTAGGTATTCTTTGAAATCCATTAGTTTGATTTCTCAAATATTGTGGATTAACAAATCCTTTGCTCATGTGTGATTTTGCAAAGTTTCTAGTGAGAGATCTATTTCTAAAGTAACAATTTGCAGTGTTGTGAGTCTTTTCATCACAATAAGTACAATATTTGTTATAATAACAATCTGTTGTCGAATGACTTCTCATGTACATAAGTGACAGTACTTGTTGAAGTAGCACTCAGCAGTATTGTGATTTTTCATATCATAAATTTCATAATACTTTTGTGGAGTTAGAAACAACTTTTTGTTAACTTTTGACAATGACATAATGTTTGATTTTGGTGTCAAATAGTTAAACTGTTGTCTTTCATTTTTCACAGTTTGATTTTGTGTCAGATTATTGTTCATTTGTTTAACATGAACTTCCTTCTTGAATGTATTAGTAACAAATCTTTTTGCTACAGCAGAAGTCTTTGAATCTGAACTAGATTTTAGATCAGAGTGTGATTTGTTCATAATATTTGCTTTATTATTTGGAAGAGAATTCATGTTTAACATACCCGCTGACACAAATTTTATTGGTTTAAGCTTTGATATTTGATTTGTTGTTTTAATCAAATTTTTTGAACTTTTGTTTTGTTCAGATGTTGCTTTTGCAGATTTCTTTCTTCTTCTTTGATTCTTTGATTTATAAGAACTTGGTTTATTTTCAGATTGAACATCAGCAGAAGAAGATTCCTTTTCTGATTGAAATTGTTTTAGATTGATGGTGTTTGAATCTTCTGATGTTCCTATCTTTTGTTTATCCTTGTTTTGAACTCTCACTTCTTCTATTACATCATGAACTTGATGAGAAGAGATATTTTGTTTTGGTTGTTTTGGTTCATATGATTTTGTCTTGATTGGATGACCATTTTTGATATTTTTATTGATCTTTTTCAACAAACACTTTAACATTTTCTTTTTCTTCTTCTGCATTCTTATTTTTGATCTGGAAGGCTTTAAGTTTTGCTTTATTTTCAGGTGAATGATCATGAGTATTGAAGTTCTCTGGTATTGTGTTTGTGATAGATTCAGGCATAGGTTCATGAGTGAAACCTAACCCTGCTTTTTGTTTATCTTTTCTTTCACTGATTAGTTTTACTACTATCATTTTTTAGCTCTTTACTTTTGCCAGATCAACTTGAGTAGTAGCATGTGCTATTTTCTCTTGTTCAATATTCTTGGTCATCTCTTCTAGTTGTTTTGTAACAATTTCTAAATCTTTGATTGTTTTGTTCCATGAAGTTTGAAGAGAGATAATCTTTTGATCTGCAGTTTTTATGATGAGATTTAAGTCGGTTATGCATAGATTCCTCTTGTTTTAGCTTTTCACAGATTTTGAATGAATAATTTTTGTAGTGTTCAACATGTTCATAGCATGATTTGGTGCAAAGTTTTTCTCTTACTTCTGATGGTATTTCAAGAAATTTTGGAACTGTGTTTTCAGGTTTTGAAGTAGAAGAGTTAACCTTTGGTTGATCAGACTGAGCCATTAGAGCTACTTCCTCTGTATCCTCTTAGGATCAGACTTGTCACTCCAATCATAGTCATCTTCCTCTTCATCACTTTCCACTTTTGGTCTTGAATTTTTGCAATAAGAGATAAACTTGATGTTAATTCGTTTGTAAACTGATCTGCATATGCACTCCAATCATATCCATCTTTTATGCTGACTACTAGTGCTTTCTTTGTTTCATCAGATGATTTGGTTTCATCTTTAAGCTCTGGCATAGGAAGACTTTGATAAGGCTTTTGAAAAGTCTTCTAAGCTTGTTGAAACCTTTGATTGCTTGAGCTTGATTGAGCACTTCCTCCATTATTCCTTGGAGCTTTGCATTCTCTTGAAAAGTGTCCATAACTGTTACAATTAAAACATCTAGCTTTTGACTTGTCAAATCCAACAGTCTTGTTTGCACTTGGCTTGTATTTCTTGTTGACATGAGAATGTTTTTGAGTCTTGTAGGCAATCATCACCATCTGCCAGTTCAGGTCCATCTCTTCAACATCTTCAGGATCCATCTCAAATAAATCCTGCAAAACAAAATCTAGTTGAGTTAAATGGCTACCTTGATATGCTTGAAAGTTGGCCATAAACGTAGTGAATGCAGTTTTGGACTTTTCATCCTCTAATAGTATATTAATCACATCTTTAACTTTGCTAGATTTAGCAGAGTTAGATGATGAAGAAGTCTCAGTTTGAATATTTGATGATTGGGACTGTGGTTTAGGAGGAGATTGAGAATGAGACTGAGTTGTATAAGCAGGCACACTGGTAAATGATGAGTCAGTGAAAAATCCTGCTCCAACAAATAGATCTCCCTCTTCTTCAGGACTTTTCTCACTCTTTCCATGAATGCATTCTCTATAGTGGTTGCAGCAGAAGCAACAAACTGATATTGAGACATTGATGCTGCTCTATCATTGTTCCTTGAGCTTTCATCAATCTCCACTGATTCTATTTTTGCAATAAGAAGATCTAGATCCATTGGAAACTTCTCAGTATGCTTTAGTAGAGTTACAGTTTGTTTCCATGATGATGGTAAAGCATTGAGTAGTCTGAGATTTAAATCTTCAAGATCAGGTTTGTTACCAGCTGTTGACATCTCAGTTATGAGTTGAACAAATCTGTTCATCATCTGATTTATTGTCTCTCCAGACAAATGTTGAAACAATTCTAATTGTCTTTTCAGCTTTTGTTTCTTTAGATTTTGAATCTCCTTACCTCCTTCACAAATGATCTTCAATGCTTTATGTAGTGTATATCCAGTTTGATATGCATCAAGCCTTGTAAGAACTTCCAAAGGTAGTCCTTTACACATCAATGAATAGGCTTTAATATCATTCTTAACTCTTTTCAGATCATCTCCTTGAAGATCATCTTCTGGATAATGTTCTGGAGAATCTTTAGTGTAGACAAACCCTCTGTCAGGTCCATCAGTTATTATAGGAATGTATGGTCCTTTTTCTATAGATTTCCAAAGATCAGTATCAATGGAAATAAAATGATGTTTTAGCCTGAGAGACCAATTTTTGAAATCAGCTCTATTATTATGTTTTGGAACTCTGTTTTCAGAATCTTCTGATTTCACCATTTTTATATTTTTGTTGTTTTAGATTTTGAATTTTTAAAAAAAATAAAAAAATTTCAAAGAATTTTTTATTTAAATTCTAAGTATCGAGTTGAAACGTCTGAACAATATTCAAACGCCTCAACAGTTGATGCGTCTAAGTTGAGAGTTGTCCAAGGGAATGCCTTAAAATTTTTTTTTTCAAAAGGTCTGAAATTGATACGTCTGAACAGTTGTAAAACGTCTGAACAGTAGTAATGCGTCTACACAGTGTTGATGCGCCTACACAGTTTTCAAACCTCTAAACAGTTCAAATACTTCTCAACAATGACGTCTGGACTCTCCCGAACAGTGGTCAAACGTCTGAACTGAAAACGTCTAGTGTTGGAGCGAAAGAATACAAAAAAAAAAAGTTTACAACGAGCGGTTACCTACGAAGAGGCTAAACGGTGAAGCGGCAGTGTCCGACGGCGGCTATCGGTAGTGCAAAGAGACTGGTTCGGTGAAGCATGGGCGGAGGGTGTCTCGACGGCAGAGGGTTTCGAATGGGGAGGGGTGGTTACACAGCTTCACGATATGAGATTGTAGATTTTGAAGTTTCACACATAAGTCCTCCAACTTTCATATAACTAATCCCTCAAGTTTAGTTATTTACAATTTAAACCCTGAACTTTAATTATAATAATAATAACAATATTAATAATTATAATAATTTTCACAGTAATACTAGTAATAATGGTAATATATTAGTATAAAAAAATATTATTATTAGTATTATATATTATTAGCGTTGACACGTAACGGAGATACGAATAGATTCGGTTTGAAAACGAACTAATTTCGCAAAATAATAAATGCACGAAAAGAGAGTTCACGGATTCCGCGTCAATTGACGGACCTGATAGTGACGGATGTCACAAATTCCAACCACCAGAATTCACAATAATCATCTAGTAGAAAGCATTATTGGTGAACTCAATGAAAGGGTGACACTAAGCAAGTCAAGTATTGAACACATCTGTTTGTTCTCATGCTTTCTTTGTCAAACAATACCTAAAAACATCAAAGAGGCTCTTCAAGACAATAGCTGGATTGAAGCAATGTCAGAAGAATTACTGTAGTTCAACAAGCAACAAGTATGGTAACTAGTAGATCTTCCCAAAGGACAATACCCTATCGGTACTAGATGGCTGTATAGAAACAAAACTGATGATAGAGGGATTGTCATCAGAAATAAAGTGAGACTAGTAGCACAAGGGTATATACAAGAAGAAGGAATTGATTATGATGAAGTGTTTGCACCTGTTGCTAGATTAGAAGCAATAAGAATCTTTCTTGCATATTCAACATCCATGAAGTTTACTGTTTATCAAATGGATGCGAAATGTGATCTCTTATATGGAAAGATTGCTGAAGAAGTCTATATAAGTCAAGCACCTGGCTTTGAAGATCCTAATTTCCCTCACAAGGTGTATAAGCTTGAGAAAGCCTTGTATGGTCTTTATTAAGCTCCATGAAAGTGGTATGAGACTCTATCATCTTTCCTTCTTGCACATGGATATGAAAGAGGAAAGATTAATCAGAGTCTTTTCAGAAAGAGAAGAGGAAGAGACCTGTTGCTCGTCCAGATATATGTGGATGATATCATTTTTGGCATAATAAACGAGCTACTCTTTAAAGACTTTGAAGACCTTATGCATTCAAAATTTCAAATGAGTGCAATGGGGGAACTCACATTCCTTTTAGGAGTGCAAGTCTAACAAACATTGATGGAATTTTTATTAATCAATCAAAATACGTGAAAACAATGTTGAAGAAATTCCACTTTGCTAACTGTCAGCCTATTAGAACACCTGTTGATACCAAAGTGAAGATAGGACTTGATCCAGAAGGCAAATTAGTGGATCAGACTCACTATCAATCAATGATCGGTTCACTTATGTATCTAACAGTCAGTAGGACTGACATTATGTTTGGTGTTTATGTGTATGCTAGACATCAATTTGATCCTAAGGAATCTCATGTGAATGTTGTCAAGAGGATATTTAGATATCTTAAGGGCAAGCCAGCTCTTGGTTTATGGTATCCAAAAGATGGAGACTCCAATCTCTATGCTTTCCCTCGTAGTGATTATAGGGGATTCAACTTCAATCGGAAGTCCACATCTGGCGGTTGTCAATTTCTTGGTCCCAGACTGCTCTCCTAGCAGTGCAAGAAGCAAAAAAGCGTATCTCTTTAAACAACAAAAGTTGACTATATTGAAGCATTAGCTTGTTGCTCTCAAGTTCTCTAGATTTAAAACCAGATGCTTGATTATGGCTTTAACTTCTTGCATACCCTAATTCATATTGACAACACAGTTGTTGTTTTTATTACAAATAATCCAGTTCAATACTAAAAAACAAAACACATTGAAATAATATATCACTTTTTGAGAGATTGTGATGAAAAAGGGTTAATCAAATTGATTCAAGTTCCAACTAAAAATCAATTAGCTGTTTTATTCACCAAGGCATTTGAACCTAGTAGGTTTGAACACCTAGTTCAATCAATTGGCATGATTAACCTTGAATAAAATCAAAAACATCAAAAAAACAATTTAAAAATGGTAGAAAATCATAGAAATAAGTAAATTTTGATGAAGAAAAGGATATATAATTCGGAAATGATAAAATTACAGTCGTTATATCATTCATTGTGCTTAATTTAAAATTTGAAAGACCGACATGACTTATCAGATATGTTGGTAGGCTTAACTTGAAAGAGAAGATACATGCTGTGATAATTTAAAATCTTATTCAATGGTGAAAATCTCATCTTAGAGTACAGGTATGTATTGGCTGATCTAAATGTATGTGTGTGTAGTAACCTAAACACACCAGGTAATGATACTTTATTAATCTCTTTCACCTATATCAAGTTTCATCTCTGTTTTGCTATGCAAAGACCTGATCAAACAAGCACATAGTGCAAATGTATTGATCCAAAAGATTCCCAACGAGGAAAACATCCAAATTAGATGAATATACAATAACAATACATTCCATGTGAATGAACAAAAGAATCCAATCATGGATCACCTTCCAAAGTGAAGTGAAAAGAATCCCAATCTGGATCATCATGAAAAGGATCAAAGTAAAAAAAATCCCAATGAGGATCAGTGAAAATAAGATCTCATAACTTAAGTAACCTGGATAAGAAAGTTGTGAAAAAGTTCTACCATGCATTACATAAGAGTGGTTGATCATTCCATGATTTTGTGTGTGAGGTACATGTTGAATAATCAAATCAACCAAAACATGTTAATATCACACGCATTAAAATATCAACCAGGTATGACTTTAAGAGGACAAACATACCTTCAATCAATAAGTTTATAAACATGTCCATCTTATCACAAAAGAATGCACATGTGTAATGTAAGATTGATATGATCCCAACAAAAGGTATACTTCTCTTCATTCAAAAATTAGAAAAACAAAAAACTAATTCATATTCAAAAGATTTAAATCTTTAAAGTTTCTATCTAGATGTGGATACAAACTTTAGGGGGAGTAATTTAAAGTTTTGACAAGTTTGTATAGATATTTACTGTTAGGATCTGGTATTTGAACAAAATACCAACTGATTAACGTGTTTGACCAAACCAAATAGTGCAGAATTCTATTTGATTGGCGATCCAATCAGTGAGAACGCACGTAGAAACAATAACGTATTGAATCAAACGTCAAGAATCGATTAGGAATCGATCTACAGCGTTCTATGAACTTGGAGTACGAACTTGGAGGCTTCTGGATGGCTAGGGTACGTCTGGAGTCGAAGTGGATTGAATGCTAACGTTTTTCCACGAATTGGATGGTATATACAGGTTAGGGTTGCTCATTCGGCCGACTGAACCATGAGCATGGTTCATTCGTGCGATTGAGCCATGCGGTTGATCCATTCCCACAACTGAGTATTCAGTCGTGCGACTGAGTCAATCTCATGTTATAGTCATATGACTGATCCAGTCTCGTGGTTCAGTCGTGCGACTGAGTCATTCGTATGAAGTTGTTCATGCGTACGGTCCATTAGCATGGGCCATTCGCATGATGACTTCATGTTATTAAGTTTGAATGTATTAATTATCATAACATTATTTATATTAATTCAAACAACTACAAACCTAAATAATCAAGTCAATATGCGTTAAACAACTCATTAATGAAATATTAAACATTATAAACACAACCAAACATTTGTATTTCATTGAGTACCCAACGATTACATAAGCGTAAGACAATAAAGACATATTACATTCAGATCAGAATCTAGGTACATATGTATCAACAAACTCCCCCTTGGACCTAGATCTTTCTAATGTCTTACCTTCTTCATAACCTCTTTGTACTTCTTATACTTCTCATCTCTTGTGACTCCTATGTGTATCTCAAACGCAAAGCAGAGTCGTATCACATTTTGGAATTGGAGGGCTTGTACAATATCTTGCGTGTCATAGAACATTGGCCACTTGTATAATGTGTATACATATTAGTAGACAAGTTTGTAAGCCACGTTGGGTCAGATATCCTAAAAGTATCCATTCTGCCCTCTTTGTTCAGAACTATGACCTCCTCCCCTGTCCTCATAATACCACCACTTAAAGTGTGAAGTGAAGTCCTGTGGCATTTCCCTAAGAGGGATTATTGACATTGATCTTGGGGGACTCCACTTTAGCACTATCTTGGGTTTTCCAGTTATGGGATCAACTTCAGAACGTCTGATATACCTCGTAGGTTGTTGAGGTTTGAAGTTGACCCACCTGGTATGGTACTCTTTCTTCGGGTCAACATATAGTAGCTTCAATTTTGCTAGCTGGTTGAGCTCAAAACCAGGTAGAGACTTTAGATCATGCGGGAATCTAAAGTACTCAATACCCTTCTCTCTCTTTACCGCATGTATGTTAAGATCATCAAAATGAGCTCACGCGATAATCTTTCCTGACACCTTGTGATGTTTCTTCACGTTGTAGAGCTTGGTGTAGACATTCGGTCTAGGAGCAGCACGTTATGCTCAGATCTCCTCAAAACATGCAGCCCATTTAGCCTTCCTGATATCAACATCGGCATTTGAGGCTTGGGCTTGTTCTTCAATCTTCTCAGATTCTTGCTCCATCTAATCCAATATCTCAAATGTATCACTGACTAGGGAATCACCCAGATTGGGGACTACATTTCCCTCTTTGTCAGTGTACTTGGGATAGTGCTCAGCTGTGACGTCCTCGATTTCTATCTCATCAATGTCGTTTAGCTCATCGTCACTGTCTTTTTTAAAAGTTGGAGTGTCTTTTACAATCTCATCGGGGTTAAGCTTGAACATTTCAGCAATTTGTTTGTGTTGGACCAAAAGAACCAATGAGCCAAGATCAGAAAACCTCTAAGTCCCACATGGTATCACAACAACTGCTGAAAGCCTCATCAGCAGTTTGACAAGTGCTGAAGACTTCAACAGCTGAAGATCAAGTGCCGAAGACTTCAACAGCTGAAGAACTAAAGTGCTGAAGTACAACAGCTGAAGAACACAAGTACTGAAGCTGAACAGCTAAAGAACACAAGTACTGAAGCTGAACAGCTGAAGAACACAAGTACTGAAGCTGAACAGCTGAAGAACACAAGTACTAAAGCTGAACAGCTGAAGAACACAAGTACTGAAGCTGAACAGCTGAAGAACACAAGTGCTGAAGCTGACAGACCAAAGTACTGAAGTACAACAGCTGAAGAGTTTACAAGTGCTGAAGATCAACAACTGATGTACAAAGTCTGAAGACAAAGACTGAAGACATCAGCTGATGATATCTACTGAAGTCATCAGCTGATGAAACATCTGAAGGTCAAAGTCTGAAGATCAAGTACTGAAGCGTCAGTAGTTTGTCACAACTGCTGAAGAGTACTTCTTCAGTAGTTGTGATATCAGTAGTTTTATATTTTTATGTTTCAGTAGTTTTGTAAAACGACTGAAGAGCTTGTTCTTCAGTCGTTGTAGTTTCAGTAGTTTTATATATTGTACTTAACACTCTGATATGTTCTCAGTAGTTGTGAACATTTCAGTAGTTTGTTAAGAGTTAGTTATTTTTGTATTAGATCTGCCAGTTGTCACTTTCCGTGATAACAGCAGTGATTGTTGCACTCTATATAAGGAGTGACAACCTATTGTAATATGTGAGATGAATGAATGGAATGAATGAATGATTTGATTAGAAATATTCTACATCTATAAACATTCCTTGAAATCAGAAATATATCTTCTCTCCCTATAACCGTATGCGCTCTTAATGCATACAAGTATCGATTGCTTGCTACAATTTGTCTAATTCTTGTTCATATTCCGCTGCTTTGAATTCTAATACATCGAACTTGTGATCACTGATCCTGTCAAATGGTATCAGAGCAGGTTAATCATTGATCGATCTAATAATTGATCATTGAAACTGCTATTCAAGATCTAAGTTTGATTGGATTAGCTTTTGTTTTTGCAAGAAACGGTTATAGAGATTGAAATTTTCTGTATTTCTGGTCATTCATCTTGAGATCTTTTCTTGGTTTTCATTGAGTTTGTTGTGGTCTGTTTAAAACCTTTTAAAGCTTGAATCAAATTGTTTTTGAACTAAAAATGACCACTCCCTCCAATGATCCTCACAATACTAGTTCCTCAACCAAGCCACCAATGCTGGTTAGGAATGAGTATAACATATGGCAAAGACGTATGCTCCATCACCTGTCTGTTAACAACGCAGGTTGTTGGACATCAGTGGTACATGGTCCACACAAGCCTATGGTGAATAACCCGGAAACCAATCAAATGGTTCCGAAGAGGAGGGAGAAATACTCTGATGAGGATAAGAAGTTGCTTGAAATTGATGCAAAAGCCCATGGAATTCTAGCCATGGCATTGCCAAATGAAATCTATTCTGGGCTAATGCATCATGAAACTGCCCATGACCTCTGGAATGCCTTGAAAGAACAATTTGGAGGAACAGATGAGGTCTTGGCAAATAATAGAGAAATTCTTGCCCAACAATATGAGACATTCTCTCATAGAAAGGGTGAGACACTGACTTAACAATATGAGCGGTTCTCTTGTTTGATCTCTGAACTAAAAATGGTCAAACTTGAGTACACAAATATTCAGATGAATAATAGATTTCTCAGATCACTGCCTGAGAGATGGGACACTTATACTACTGTCCTACGCTCCAGTGCAAGTTTGGACAAACTATCTCTCACCCAACTCCATGGGAAACTGCTCACGTTTGAGAGAGAGATAGAACAGAAGAGAAAGCTGTCTTCATCTGGAAAGCTCACTGAAGACTTTGTACCAGGCAACACTGCCTTGGTGGGTCATGAGTCAGAATATGCTTCATCTGAATGCCAGTATGATGAGCATATTAATTTCTCTTCAAGCACTTCTGATTCTGCATTTGTGAGTATTGATGGTCAGTTTACTGGGTGTAATAATGACAATCTATGCTTCATTATGGATGATCTCAAGGGGATTGCTGATGATGACTTAGAGGAGATGGATATTTTGAGCCAAATGGCCCTGATAAATATCAGATCTCAGAAGTTCTATAAAAGAACTGGAAGAAAATTCCCAGGACTCTCTGGCAAAACCAAAGTTGGTTTTGACAAGAGCAAGTTGAGGTGTCACAAATGCCAAAGGCTTGGACACTTTGCAAGAGAATGTAGATCAACTGGATCTAACTCCACTGCACCCTTTGTGACTTTTCCTGGCAATAGTCAACAACACAGAGGGCAACATCCTCTCACCTCTAGTCATTCCTCAACAACAATCTCCGGCATATTTTGTTCCTCAGGGTCAAATGCCATATCCATACCCTTGTTATTACATGCCACAGTCAAATCAAGTTCAAGTTCCTATGGCACCACAACCTCATGCACTACCAGAACCTCAGCCATCCCAATCTCATCAACAACTCAACCTCAACAACACAGCTTCTTCACCCCAGGAGTTGTTGACTGGAGCAGTTTACCAGATGACATGTCTGGTCATGACCAACTGTTCTCAGGTGCTGGTCAACATGGTGGTGACAGTCCTTTTGGAATCTAGCTCTTATGGCTTTGGAGTATGCTGATACTTCATTTTCTAATGCCTCTACACCTCAGGTATCACAGGTATCCTCTGAGGCAAAAGCCAAATTATGTTCTGAACCATGCATAGCAGCATTTGCTTCCATTAGGGAAGCAAATGTAGCTCTAATTAATAAGAACATTGAGCTAGAACAAATAATTTCCAAAACAAGCTGAGTTTGAGTCTGTGCTTAAAGATAAATGATGAGATTATAAACTGAATTGCCAAATAATTGATGATAAGGCTAGAGAAGAAGTACTTCTAGAAAAGTACAAAGATCTCAAGAAACCCTTGCAGTTACCCAGGTCGAGTGTGATAGATGGGTACAATCATGCAAAGGTTTTGAAATGCTTCTTAGTAAGCAATCTGCTTCAAATGTGAAGTTTGGAATTGGTTACAATCACACGCTCCACCTACAGATTTTACCCCAAGAGCAGAGGTAGAATCTGATGGTGAGAGTGATAACCAATCCATCACATCATGTGATTTACCTTCTGATACAGCACAATCAGAAGTAGAAGTCAGCATCAAGCCCTCTTTGAACTTATCAGCTGTTGATGGTTCAATGCTGACATTCACATGATTAATGAGTTGATCAACTCAGGAGTTTATCCTAAAGGTCCTGAAAGGACTAGAGAGCAGGATCTAACACCTGAAGTTCAAACTTCAACTGCTGTCAGTACTGAAGAGAAGAAAACTGAGAGTAGAAAGAGTTTGAAGACCACTAAAGAGGCAGTCAAGAAAGCAAACAATGCTTCAAAGCATTGAAGAACAAGTCTTCAGTTGCTTCACCCTCTTCAGTTGATGATCAACCTAAGATGAAGAAAACCATGTGAAGTATGTGGTCTGTTCAATCATCTTACAGATGATTGTTGGTACAAAAGAGGTTCCAAACTCAAACAAAAAGAAGAAATTAAAGAGAAAATGGTAAAAATGAAAACTGAGTTTGAGACCACATTTGTATAAGCAACATCAAATCCTGTAACCCTTAAGTCCTCAAAGAAATCCAAAAAGGAAGGTGTTAAACAGGTGACAGCTGAGAGTGCTCAGAAGAAGAAGGTGCAACATAGGAACTTATCAAACTCCACTGGCAATGTGTCTGATGAGCTGAAAGCTTTATCACAAAATCAGACACAGCTGGTAATGATGGTTTAACATCTGTTGGGTAGAGTTAACCAACTAGACACTCCTATGTTGAAACCACAGAAAGGAGGTCCAAGCCAAAGGACTCCTCTTCTACACCCATCTTCTTCCTCTCAGGCTGTTGTTTCAAATAAACCTGTTAGTTTACCATCTATTGATGAGACCAGGCCCATAACCAAAAGGTTTGGGTCTCTAAAACTAACTGATTGTTTATTATTGTAGGGTTCTTCACATGCCAAAGTAGCATCTGGTATGTAGACAGTGGGGGATCTATGCACATGACTGGGAACAGCTCTCTTCTTCATGACTACTCTCAAGGAAAGAAGGGATTTGTCTCGTTTGGCAATGATGCTAGGGGTTACATCATCGGTAAGGGCTTTGTCTCCAATGGAGAAATCAAATTTGATGATGTTAATCATGTGGAAATCTCAAGTACAATCTCTTGAGTGTCAGTCAAATGTGTATAAAGGCCATGTTGCCCTTTTCACCAGTCAAAACTGTAGGATTCTGTCATCCAAAGTTTTGCACTTGATTGACAAGGTGTTGGATGATCACACTCTCCTGAAAGCCAACAGGACAGGAAGAGTGTATGCCTTAGATCTTTCTAAGAAGATAGATCTCAAAGGCAATCCTTGCCTGTTTTCCAAAGCCTCTTCTCAAGAATCTAAACTGTGGCACAGGAGGCTTGGGACATGTAAATCTCAAAAACATGAATGCTTACCCACAATAGTTTAGTCAGAGGCTTACCATAATGGAGTTCCACTGTGATGAAACCTGCACTGCGTTTTAAAAAGGAAAACAGCACAAAGTCTCTTTCCCTCCTATTGATGTGCCTAAGTCCACTGCCTGCTTGCAATTACTGCATATGGATCTATTTGGTCCTGTGAGAGTAATGAGCATGGCAAAGAAGAAATACTATCTGGTAATTGTGGATGATTACTCCAGATTTGTATGGACTTTCTTTCTACATTCAAAGGATGAGGCTGCTCAGAAGATTATTCACTTTGTGTTGTATATTGAAAGCAGTATTCCCTCCAGTCAAGTGTATTAGGAGTGACAATGGAACTGAATTCAGAAATCATACACTTGATGACTTCTATCTTTCAAAGGGAATCAAAGGCAGTTCAGCATTCCAAGGACTCCAGAACAAAATGGAGTAGTGGAGAGAAAGAACAGGACCCTCATTGAAGCTGCAAGGTCCATGCTGGCTGACTCGGTTTGCCACTGACCTTTTGGGCTGAAGCTGTCAACACAACTTGCTATGCAAAATAGAGTTTTAGTAAATCAGAGGTTGATGAAGACTCCATATGAAGTTCTCCATCATTTGGCTCCTCTGATTTCATTCTTCAAAGCATTTGGGTGTCCATGTTTCATTCTCGACACAAAGGATCAACTCCATAAATTTGATCCTAAGGTGGATGCAGGTATTTTGTTGGGTATTCATCTACTTGCAAGGCATATAGAGTCTTCAAGTACAGAACAAAGATGGTTGAAGAGACTCTACATGTTAAGTTCAATGAATCTCCAAAGGATAAGATTCCACAAAGCCCTATGGAGTTATTTGATTTGGACATACTACAATATGTTCCTTATCAAACTCTGCTGTTGCTCCTGTCAACAGTTCACCACCTAGTGGTACTGCTGATATGATGATGATTGCAGTACTCACCTCTTCAGGTTTAGTGATCAGCTGCCTGATTCAGCTAGACCTGATGTTCCTGTAGCTCCAATAGCACCATCCACAACAAATGCTGATGAGATATCTTCGAATTCAACTTCCTTTGACTTACCACCCACTGATTGGTTTCAAGGAAATGATTCACCATCACCATCTTACTTACTGCTGAGCCTGCTACAAACACTTGCACAGATCTCATTGTGTATCAAGATCTAAAGAATCACTCTATATCTCAAATCATTGGTGATATCACTGCTGGAGTATCACAAGAAGTCAATTGTCAAATTTCTGCTTCTATGCTCTCTTCATCAGCCAAGAGCCAAAGAATTATCACATTGCTTTAAAGGACAATGGATGGGTTGATGCCATGCAGCTTGAGCTTCTTCAGTTCAAGAAACAGCAAGTGTGGGAACTGGTTCCTCTACCTCCAGTAAGTGTGCAATAGGCAATAAATGGGTGTTTAGGAACAACTGATGTAAATGGCTTATTGTTAAGAACAAGGCCAGACTGGTTGTTCAGGGTTTACACAAGAAAGGTATTGATTATGATGAAACCTTTGCCCTTGTAGCCAGACTGGAAGCAATTCGATTGTTTTTAGCTTATGCTGCTTATCAAATCTTAAGTTTTTCAAATGGATGTCAAAGTGCATTTTTGTATGGAAAAATTAAAGAAGAAGTTTATGTATGTCAACCTCCGGGCTTTGAGACAATAAACATCCTAATTGGGTGTATAAGCTTGATAAGGCTCTTTATGGGTTAAACAAGCTCCTAGAGCCTGGTATGAGACATTATCAAACTTTCTTCTAGAAAATAATTTCACTAGAGGCTCCATAGATAAGACTTTATTCATTAAGAAAGCTGGGCAGCATAATCTACTTGTTCAAATTTATGTAGATGACATCATTTTTGCATCCTCTGATCCAAAGTTGTGTGATGCCTTTACAATTGATGCAACAGATGTTTGAAATGAGTGCCATGGGAGAGTTACAATTCTTTCTGGTTTGCAAATCAAACAAAAGGCTGATGGAATTTTCATTCATCAGTCCAAATACAAAAGATCTTTTGCAAAGTTTGATTTACAACACTGTAAGCCTTGTTCTACTCCCATGTGTAGCACCACACAACTGGATCAGATCAGAAAGGAAAAGTGGTTGATGACACACTTTACAGATGTATGATTGGGTCCTGATGTATTTAACAGCTTCTAGACCAGATATTTGTTTGCTACATGTGTTTGTGCTAGATTTCAGGCTGCACCTAAAGAGTCTCATCTGATTGCAGTCAAGAGATATTTAGATATCTGCAAGGCACTCCATCTCTAGGTTTATGGTATTCTACTGGACATTCTGGTAAATATTTGCTTTTTCTGACAGTGACTATGCAGGGTGTAAGTTGACCAGGAAATCAACTTCTGGTGGATGTCAATTCCTAGGCAACTGCTTGATTTCTTGGCAGAGCAAGAAACACCTCAGTTGCTACATCAACTGCTGAAGCAGAGTACATTGCGGCTGCAAGTTGTACATCTCAGGTACTCTGGCTTCAAAACCAACTTTTGGACCATGGCATTACAGAGACTAAGACTCCATTGTTAATGGATAGTGCTTCAGCTCTTTGCATTGTCAAAAATCCAGTCCAGCCCTCTAGGACCAAACATATAGAGATCAGACATCATTTTATAAGGGATTGTTTTGAAAAAGGCCTGATTGATCCTAAGTTTGTGCCTAGTGCTGATGAGCTTGCAGACATTTTTACTAAGCCTTTGGATAGTTCAACTTTCCAAAATCTGGTGTTAAGGCTTGGTATGTTGCAGCTAGAATAAGTGACAACTACTGATGATCTTAGTAATAAGTACTGATGATCATTAGTACCTATGCACATATAAGTACTGATGAGCTCTTTTACCCTCAGTAGTTTTATAACTACTGAAGGCTAAATGTCTCACAAGTACTGCAGTACTTCGTCTGTTCTAAACTACTGATGTAGTTACAACTACTGATGTAGTTACAACTACTGATGCAGTTACAACTACTGCAATCAGTAAAAACAGATAAGTACTGATGTCCTATGAAACCACTGAAATCAGCCAAAAAGACTGATGAATGTGTTGAGGACAGTATGAAACAACTGAAAAGCTAAGAATTGACGAAAACAGCTGAAGAGAACTTTCTCTTCAGTCGTTTGTACAACTGCTGTTTCATTCTAAACAACTGAAGCAAAACCATGTCTTCAGTAGTTTTATAACTACTGATGACTAATACCAAGTCTTCAGTTGTTTACAACAGCTGATGACAAAACCACTGTCTTCAGTAGTTTCATAACTACTGATGACAAACACCCGTCCTCAGTTGTTTCAATCATCTGAAGTCAAAACCACTGTCTTCAGTAGTTTTCTAAACTACTGATGCCTAACACCACGACTTCAGCTGTTTCAATGTCTGAAAGGATAATACCATGTCAACGGTCGTTTAAAACTACTGATGACTAACACCACATCCTTCAGTCGTTTCTTACCCGTACCCTATAAATATCCCTAACCTAAGCTCTCAATGCTTCATCTTCTTCAAACCTAACGTTCCTCTCCAAAGCTTCCCTCTTCTCCATGGCGTCCATGCTAGTTAAACCGCGACACAACTGTGTTGCCTACCTCCTAAATCGCCCATCTGGACTAAGTTTGATACTGCTATCGATCTTATGGTTCAGTCCCAATACAACACGGCATTTCTTCTGAATCCCATACTACATGCCGAATCCTTGCACCATTTTTGATGAACGTTACTATTACCACTAGGGAGAACAAGACACCATCCCTCCAGTCGGTCGTAAACAACAAAGAAGTAGTCATCACTCCTGCAATATCCGCAAAATTCTTCATTTGAAGATGCTAGTTCTCCTGCTGGATATCCGAAGGGCACCACAGATCTATCCTTTGCCCAACTGGATATCAAGGCGATCTCAGTGCCTCCACTATCTTGAAGAAACACTTTAATGACGCTGAGCGCCTGATCTTTCACATGGTGAATGTCTGTTTGGCCCCTAAGACGTCGTCTTGGGATCAAATGTCGACGAAATGGCAGCAGGTAATGTATTCTATCCTTGAGCAACAACCACTAAACTTTTCAGAAATAATATTTTCAGAGCTCAAAGATATGGCTCAAAAACTAACTGCCAACCGTTGGATACTTTATCCACGGTTCATAATGGCCATATTACAGACCAGCTTAATGCTGAGGGACTTGTTGGCTTGGGAGTCCCTGCTACGGGGTTCTGCCGGAAGTATACTCCCGGCACAACTCTGACCAGACACTTAAAATGGCTGCCAAGCTGCGAAAACCCACGCAGCTGGAACCCACAGCCACCACCTCCAAATCAAAAGTCCCCACCAAACCACCAAAAGAAAACCAAACACGGCTACTCAGGGAATTGAGTCCCCTGAGGATGCCCCTGCAACACAAACGCAGGATATATCCACTGGTCCAACCCCCTAGTGGATACAATGACTCCTCCAGCCATAGCCGCTCAGGCTTCCTCTCAACAGGAGCCTGCAGCACCCAAAAGGGGTACCCACATATCTGGGATCTTCCTCACTTGAGGGGATTGCCATTGAAGAGCACCAACCTCCCAGTGCATGCACACTGCTTCTATCCCTTCCCCCAACCAACCGCCCCTCACAGCCCAACTTTAATAGTTGCACAAGTGCTGACTCAACTGCACTCCTCACCCCCTCCCCAGAAACCACTCCTACTGGGATACCTCTACAATTGAGGGGGAGGAACACAGTGCACTTGAGAACCCACAGCACAGGGGTTACCACTTCTATCTCCTCGTGTAGACAAGGAGCTTAGAATATCTAGTGAGGCTGCCACCTCCTTTGACTCAGCACATGATCAGACTGAGGCTGGTAACATTGCAAGACCTCACTAGAGGCAACAGCCGATGATGGACACTGTCCTGAGGCTGGAAGTCCCCAGTACCAAGCACAAGGGGCACATGCATCAACTGGTCTACACCCAGTGCATGTAAATCCTGCTCTAAGCAGGAGGTCAGATGATTCAGCTTCGGCTGATGATGACCTGGGCTTTTTCTATGATGTTCTTGCCCAGAACACAATCCTTGAAGAGAAAGTCAGTAGGCTGCAAAACCTACTTGATCAACTCTCACAAGGAGAAAGACCATCTGCCTCTACCCACCCACAGATGGCACCTTCACTTGAAGGTTCCCCAAACACTGAGCCACTCCAAATCAACCACCTGCCTCTGCTCAGGCCCTACTTCTCAGGAACAGAACCCTCCTGAGCAAATAGGTGCTTACTTCAAAATTCCCTCCCTCTCATCACACCCATAATCACTGATATTGTGATTAAAGCCATTGATGAGAGGCTTTCCTCAACTTTACAGCCCTTATGATGCTGCTGTACAAAAGACTCTTTCTGCGGTACAGACCCCTTCCTCCAATGCATCAAAAAGGGGGAGAGTACTGCAGTGAAAGAAAAGAAGAGGAAAAGATCCGAGGAAAAGAAGGAAGCGAAGCAAGCCCAAAAGGAGGAGAAAGAACAGCAACCAATGCTCACCTACACGCGAAAGAAAGGTGCTGATGAGCACATTGCTGAAGATAAAGCCTTAGAACTACTGATAAAAGAGGCTGATGCCGAACATAGCAGATCAATGGAAAACATCATTGATCAGCTGTTTAGGCAAGGCCATGACACCAATAAACTTGACTCTGAGATTCGACGACTAGAGATTGAAGAAATCCAGAATAGATGGGCAAGTTATGAAGTGTTAGAAAGAGAAAGGCTTGAAATCATGATTAGATTTATTGCAAAATATCTTGGAAGAGCAATGATCGAAATCAAAGCTTGGTCCAGGGACAGTATCTTGGCAATCACCACCAAGATCTGTTCGTCTGAAGCATATACTAAGGGGCTTGTTATTGAAGCTTTGAATGAAGCGGGTGCTGGGAGCAGGACTGAGCTAGCCAAGCAATCAAAAGCCACACTCACCTCAAGGATGCTAGAACAGCCTGTCAACATTCCCACACCAAAACCACCCAAAACACAACCCACCAAACCACTCCCTTACCCTCAAAACCCATAGCCGATGATATACCCTTGAAGAAGAAGAGAAGGATATTGAGGCTAGAAGATGATGAAGAAGATGATGAAGACAGGCTGCCGCTCTCAGCTGTGATTCAGTTGCCTAAGGCCACAAGTCACTCCTCAGCAATTACTCCTGAAGTCCAGAGACAAATGGTTTAAGTGAAGCTAGAAGAAGAAGAGCTTCATAAACAGCATGATGAGGAATTGCTGAAGAGAGTTGACAAAGCTTATGCAGCCACATCTTCTATCATCAACATGAAGAAGCAAGTTCTCAGACTTTACACTCTCAGGCATACCTTTCAATATCAAAAGGAAAGAGTGCGGATTTGGCCTGATCCCAGGGTCTCTCACAGATTCATAAGAACAATATACCTCAGAGATACATTGGCCAGGGAAAAAGATCGTAGATGAAGTGATATCTCTGGTTTTGTAGTTTCACCCTGGGAAATCCTAGAAGACTTCAAGAAGGCCTACAAAGCTAATCTAACCCTCAGAAGATGCTGGAAAACAAAATAGTGAAAAAGGGGTTAGTTTACAAGAGGCTTGGAAGTCAGGAAAAATGAGCTCCAGTTGTTCCTAGAGGGTAATCACCCGGATGAGTTTGCTTACAGAATAATAACAACTGTGGAGCTAAAGAATGGGAAACAGGCCAAATACTGTCTGAGTATTATGGGCCTGAATCATTATTTGAAGGAGGTGCTGAGGAGCTAACCATGAGAGGAACAAATCACCTTCCTTGAGGCCTACACAAGAGAGTCGTACAGACTCATTATGGGGAAGTAAATCTCATGAATGGGATAACAACTCTGTGTCCTGTTCCCCAAAATAGAGTTCCCATTCATACTCTGCCAAACAAATATCGAGGTTTCTTCCCAGGCCGGAGCTTACATGGGTCATCTTCTTACTGATCAAGAAGGAAAAAGACCAACACTTTGCCAACAATAAGTGGGACAACGAATAATTTAGAGGTTTTGGCTGCATTGGTTCAGGGGGAGTTTGTTGGACCAAAAGAACCAATGAGCGAAGATCAGAAAACTCTAAGTCCCACATGGTATCACAACAACTGCTGAAAGCCTCATCAGCAGTTTGACAAGTGCTGAAGACTTCAACAGCTGAAGATCAAGTGCCGAAGACTTCAACAGTGAAGAACTAAAGTGCTGAAGTACAACAGCTGAAGAACACAAGTACTGAAGCTGAACAGCTGAAGAAACAAGTACTGAAGCTGAACAGCTGAAGACACAAGTACTGAAGCTGAACAGCTGAAGAACACAAGTACTGAAGCTGAACAGCTAAAGAACACAAGTAATGAAGCTGAACAGCTGAAGAACACAGTGCTGAAGCTGAAAGACCAAAGTACTGAAGTACAACAGCTGAAGAGTTTACAAGTGTGAAGATCAACAACTGATGTACAAAGTCTGAAGACAAAGACTGAAGACATCAGCTGATGATATCTACTGAAGTCATCAGCTGATGAAACATCTGAAGGTCAAAGTCTGAAGATCAAGTACTAAAGCGTCAGTAGTTTGTCACAACTGCTGAAGAGTACTTCTTCAGTAGTTGTGATATCAGTAGTTTTATATTTTTATGTTTCAGTAGTTTTGTAAAACGACTAAAGAGCTTGTTCTTCAGTCGTTGTAGTTTCAGTAGTTTTATATTTTGTACTTAACACTCTGATATGTTCTCAGTAGTTGTGAACATTTCAGTAGTTTGTTAAGAGTTAGTTATTTTTGTATTAGATCTGCCAGTTGTCACTTTCCGTGATAACAGCAGTTATTGTGCACTCTATATAAGGAGTGACAACCTATTGTAATATGTGGATGAATGAATGGAATGAATGAATGATTTGATTAAATATTCTACATCTATAAACATTCCTTGAAATCAGAAATATATCTTCTCTCCCTATAACCGTATGCGCTCTTAATGCATACAAGTATCGATTGCTTGCTACAATTTGTCTAATTCTTGTTCATATTCCGCTGCTTTGAATTCTAATACATCAACTTGTGATCACTGATCCTGTCAGTTTTGTCATGAGGTTGTGATTATTTCCCCTTCTTCAGAGTATAACTCACTGATCTCCTTACAATCCTTGCAGATCAGAATCATGTTAGTTGAGTCTGACCTACTGAAGGGTTCACATCATATTCGTCCTTTTGAAACTATGGATCTGCTTGATTTAAACCATCAACACATCAAACATTAGGTAATAATCAAGACAAACCATAATATCAAAACATAAATATTTATATTACATATAAACATGTATTTCATTAATTTCATACATGATCAAAATACAAAAGATTTTAAATAACTAAAACATCTAAGCATTACTCTTATTCTGGATCATGTGTTCTTCTGCTGTCGGAGTTGATGTCGAGGCACCCGGATCTTGAGTCCTTTTGGTCCGCCTCTCACTGGCTTCCTGTGCACACCGAAGCAGAGAGTCATCATCATCATCAGCGTCTGTATCACCATGGTGATCATCACCATCATCATCATCATCACTCTCAACATCCTCAGTATCTTCTTCTCCATCCCATTCTCTGATCTTTAAGGGCTCGTCTCTAGATCCTTTGAGCTTTAGCAGGATGGACTTGTTTGCAGCCTCTAGCTCCTCAATCTTCTTGTTGTGTTGCTCCTGGAGCTGAGACATCTGATGAGCTGCTCATCGATCAATCGAGCATAATGCGACAGCTGCTGAGATTGGGCATGGTCAGGTCTATAAGCTGTCGTATCTGAGTGCTCTTCTCCTCATCTGTAGCTAACAGCCTCAGAACTATACGGTTGAGTGCTGAGAGCTGTTCCTCTACCCCACTGGGAGGCAGAGGTGATCCTGATGAATATGGGGAGGAAGAAGATGGTGCTGCAGGATGGCTAGTGGTGGTGGTGACAGTGGTGAAGATTGGGGGTAGTATAGGTGAAGGTGCTGTGGTGTGGGTGTGGAAGACGTGGTGAGTATTAGGGGTAATATAGGTGAAGGTGGTGTTGGTGTGGGTGGCAGATGTGGTGACTGATGGTGTGGCTGTAGTGGTGGTTGGGGGTGGCTGTGGTGGTAGCTGTGGTAGGACTGTGGTGGTAATGAAGGTGAGTCTGCGCTTCTTCTTATCATTCCGTGGGCTGACCCATCCTCTTCTTCCTCGATCCTGTCGAGGAGGATGCTCCCCCTAGAACACTGCGTGGCGGATTGGGAGCATATGTAGGGTCAGCAGCTATCTCTTCCGATCCACCGGGGCGTTCACCACCGCCTGGAGCCCTCGTTTTTGTGTGAATGACTTTACCTCCGATAGTCGAGTCAGAGGCTCCTCATCCGACTCCTCCCTCTCCTCACCAGGTATGAAACCCTGGTGGAACCCAGCAAACTCTGTTATATCTCCAGTAGGGACAGATACCAGAGATGTACTATCAGTAGTGGGGTCCCTTGTCGAGTGGGCAATGTATCTCCAGCATCCTTGCTATCGTCATCATTAAGTCGTGCTCTGGGAGCTGTAGCTGCTCAACATCTGCGTTGTTGTCTACGTGACGCAACTGACGTCCTCCTGGCGCCATGTACATCTCATTGGCCAGATGGCCTATCAGTCTCTTTGCCTGGGGCTTTACCTGCTTGCCCCGGTAACACTCATACGACCCAGGGTCGTATCGTCCATGATCTCTAATGCCATAACATTGTGGCCCTCCTTTGGAAGTGATGGCAGCTTCTCATCGAAACTCATCTGCAAGAATCTAGGGTACATGCAAAAACCCTCCTTACCCTTTGCCTCCAGATTCTCCACAAGGTAATAGAAGATCATGCTCGAGATGCTGAGGGTTGTTCAGCACCAGTGCCACATAGGCATTCTGATCTGGTCTGAAAGATCATCAACCCACCCCTTCTGGAAGCAATGCACTTCAGAATGACATGTGCTAAGTACTTGTACTGGGGACACAAGTTGCTATTATTAAGCACACCTAGTTGATGTCCCCAGCGTACTTAATCCTCAGGAAACATCCTCTCACCATAAGAGGGTGAAGTCTGATAGGGTGATCAGTATCGTCCCCTAGCTCAGTACTCTTTGAATATCGGCAACAGTACCATCAATATCCATGCCACAGATAGGGCTACGTATGCTATACGGCTCACGTGATCGATCAACAGAAGAATTCTTCCAAAAGGCCTGGTGTAAAGATCTGTAGGGAGTGCATGGAGTAGAGATGGCCTTGTGGATCCTAGATCGCCTGAGAAAAGTGATGATCTCTACAAACTCGGCACCATTCCGAGTAGTATGGTCTAGATGAGCACATATATTGTGCTTAGGGTTGATAGACCATCTATCAACCATCAATCTGAAACATAAGACACATAAACATTAGATAATCACATACCACATATCAATTCTAAGTATCTTGTTTGAATTCATTCTGATTCATTCATGTGAATGAATCATGCGACTGTGGCCAGTTGGTTGTCCTATCATGCGACTGGACTCATTTAAGTGAATGAACAGGCGACTGAGTTCAATCTGTTGGCTGAGCATGCGATTGGTTCAGTCGGCTAACTGAGCTCATTCACATAATCCAATCGTCCGATTGACCCATTCGGTCGTCTCAGACGTGCGATTGGAGTTCATCCGGACTACCAGTCACATGACTCGTCACGTCAACTGTTCGGTCGACTGAGGTTCGAATCTTGACCAATTCATGTAATTAAATGTGGTTTAATGGTTCTTTAGACTCCCAATCTCATAACTAATTACCTATTAAACTTATTTTTTACAGTTTACTTAGTTTCAGTAGGTTATTGGGTCATTTAAAGGTTAGGTTCTTGTTTCAATCGAACATCCCAAAATAGGGCACCATTTCTTCTGATTTCTGTGAGATATCATCTTATTATACCTGTACAAATGCAAACACACGTCAGAAGATCAAGAAAGATGTACAATCAAGGTCTAAAGAAATTTTGGCAGCGTAACGGTACAATGTGCGATAAAAGGGCGATTGGGAGTGGTGAGGAGAATGCGATCGACTATGGCCCTTTATATACTGAATCTGAGTTCAATCGCCGACTGCCTCATTGGCTAAGTTCATTCGGGCGAATGAAACATAGTCGGGGATTGGCTCAGTCGATCACATTCCGTTGGCCGCCTGAAGCTCAATCGGTTGACTGACTTATTCGCACACTCTCATTCGGTCGAATGATGATCAGTCTGATGGGCCATTCAGGTGAATGGTTCATACTCATGTCCATTCGGCTGTTTAATGCATGAGTATGGTCCATACTCAGGGTCTAGTCATGCGAATGGGTCATACACTTGACATTGTTCTGACTTTATGACCATTGACATTTAAACCCTTTTAATTGTTAATTTAACATTATGAATAGTTGATCATCTCAGACATGATCATTTTAGACTCAAAAACTTTTGATCACCTCAGACGTGATCCTATTAATACATTTTGTCACCTCAGACCAGACCTAATTTTTATTTGAAAGCACGTGTGGTCACCTCAGACATGACCTCTTAGATGATAAGGCCCTTATCAACTTCCATGACATAGTCCGATACTACACACAACTGAAATAGACCAACTTTGTATTTATGTAAAAGAAATAGCAACGAAAATTTCACTAAGATATATTTTGTGTTTTGTGAGGGTTAATTCCTAAGATGTAACTCTAAGGAATAATTTTTCTGAGAGGGCAGCTTCAATCTTTTAAACCATACATGGACCGATTCAAGCTGGAATCATACAGGATATTCAAATCATTTGGGACAAGTTAGCTAAAACCTTTGATGCTCTTTCCTTGTTTTTCATCTCGAGTCATTTGTCAAATTTAGGAAATCATACTAGTACTATTAGGTACCCACACTGATTTGAACTTTCAAGAATTGTAGCCACAGTGATTGTCAGTATATTTGTCCTCTTAAGTCCATTCACAGACTTTCAACACAGTTTGGTGATCGTTTTAAGGTTTGTTTATTTCAACAAGCATTTGTGGATCCCACACTTATATGGTAATCAACATTCCTCAGGAGATTTTTGAGCGGTCTTAGGGTAGAATTCAAGAAGATACTATTCTTAGAACTTTCAAAGAGAAGCCAATCCTCAGGTCAGTGCCATCACACAGCAGAGAGGCGGCAAACAACAATGAGTTCTAGAATATATAGGTTATGCTTATCCTCAGGTCAGTGCCACCACACAAAAGAGAGGCACATAACCTATCTTCTTGCTTGAGCAATTTTTATTTTTTTTTGCACAGATCTCACCAACAACATAGGTTATCAGTTTGATTGTATTTGCATTTTTCATGTGCTTTTGCATGCTTTGGTCTTACGCATACTTTTGTGGCGTTTATTCTGCTCGTCATCCATTATTGGAATATTTTTGATTGTGTTAACCAGGGATAAGGTGTTACCCACAGCTAGTCAAACATTTAAGTTTAATCTTGAGATCTCCAAAAGGTCTAGTCATCTATTGTGTTGAATCTACCGACATATCATCTATGGACTAGCAACCTCTAGGTCTATTGTGTTATCTTAGTAGTAGCTAGCTTATCTATCATCTTTCCTTTTATATTGCTCAGACTACACAGACTTATACTTGAACTTTGCATCTTTTTTAATTTTGAATTTTAACGTCCCAAATGGCTTGTACTGTGTACTATCATATACCAAACATTGAATCGGTATCACACATACGTTCTTATTTATTTCAGCTTGCCACTCTTTTTTCCCTCGTTTTTTTAATTTTTTAATTTTTTTTATTTCCTAGACCTATTCTCCCCTAAATTATAAAACCACTATGGATTTGCGTTTTGGATTTTAATGGGCAAGGAAAGACACGAATTGTAATTAAACTAATTAACAACACAAAAGAACAAACTAAAATAACACTAAAATTTAAAATTAAAAGGAACTAGACACGCCACACGGACTATACATGGTCATCTTCAGAATGACCTCACTTTTCCTTTAACGCCATTGACCTCTAACAGATATAGAAAATGTGGTTTGCCAACGCCTTTGTATAGAGGTCAGCGCATTGAAAATTAGTGTTAATTTTAATCACATCGATTAAATCTTTTCAAAACAATCACGTTGAAGTGATATTTGATTCCGATGTGTTGGTCTTAGGATGTTGAACCGGTTTTTAGTGACTGCAATCGCAACAGAGTTATCAACAAAGATAGAGTGGAAGTGAAATGCAAACCGTATCCCACATTTGCTGTTGAACCCATATGATATGGGAACCAGTAGCTTGCAGCAGCAACCTATTCGGCTTCATGACTTGACAATGCAACTGAGGTCTGCTTCTTACACAGCCAGTTACTAATCTTCTCCCAAAGAACTGACACCCTGCTGTAGACTTATAGTTCATCTTGCAGCCACCGTAATCCGAGTCACTATACCGTAAGTTCAAAGTCATCATCATGAGGGTACCACAACCCAAGTGTGGGTGTGCCCTTCAGATAATGGAATATCCTTTTGACCCCAATTTGATGGTCACCTTAGGCTTTGGCTGATACCATGAGCATAACATGTAGCATACATGATATCAGTCTAGAGGCAGTGAGATACATGAGAGATCCAATCATCCCTCGGTACATAGTGGCATCTACTAGATCACCATTCTCATCGGGTGCAACATCATGATTTGTAGCCAATGGAGTGCCAGCTGTGGAAGCATTCTCCATGTCAAACAGACTCAGAATATCCACTACATACTTGGTTTGATGTAAGAAGATCCCATTTGGTTTTTGATCCACCTGTAACCCGAGAAAGAACTTCATCTCCCCCATGGCACTTATCTCAAACTCCGCCTTCATTACTGCTTCAAATTCTTTGCATAATTCTTCGCTCTTTGAACCGAAGATTATGTCATCTACATAGATCTGTACTAGCAGTAAGTCTCCATCTTTTTCTTTGATAAATAGTGTGTAGTCAATGGCTCCCCTGCAAAAGCTGTGTTTCACAAGATGAGTCGAGAGTTTCTCATACCAAGCCCTTAGAGCTTGATGAAGCCCGTATAAAGCCTTGTCGAGTTTGTAAACTCTATCCCAATTATAAGGATCCTCAAATCCCTCGAGTTGACTGACATACACTATTTCTCTGATCTCACCATGAAGGAATGCACTCTTCACATCAAGTTGATAAACTTTGATTTTCATATAAGATGCATAGGCAAGGAAGATGCGGATGGCTTCCCTCCTTGCCACTGGTGCAAATACTTCATTGTAGTGGATACCTCAACTTGTCAAAAACCTTGAACTACAAGCCGAGCCTTGTTTCTAATGATCACTCCCTGATCATCTTTCTTACATTTCAGACCCATTTGGTGCCAATGACTTTAGCACCTTAGGTCTATCCACTGGTGTCCATACACCTAACTTCTTAAACTGAAAGAGTTCTTCCTACATGGCACTACCCAAGCCTCATCATTTATGCTTCACTCACATACTTGGCTCAAACTGAGACACAAAGAAGCGGTATGCACCATCGTGAAGGTATCCTTTTTCCATCACAGAGTCATAATCAGCTCAGTACAGCTGATTTCTAGTCTGAACCCCTAATCTCACATCTCCTATAATATTATCTAAAGGATGATAGACGTTTAGACGTGAGCCAGGGGTTGTCAGAAGAACCACCTCAGAGTAAAGATTATGACCATTTGGTTCTAGATCTGAGGCAATAGGAGTCTGAGGTTCTGAAGGTTTTGAAGCATCACTAGCCGATGCTTATGAACTTGTGGTAGTTGGAACCTGTACATCCTGGTTGATCTGATCATTTTCTTCATTTTCTTCATCAGAGGAGGAGTCACTCACATTAACTGCTCCCCCTGATTTGATAGGACCATGACTTGTTGAATCTTGAGACGGTCTGTTCAAGACATCGTACATCATCTTGTTATCAACTCGTCTTCTGAAGAAGAAAGAGGTAAGTTGAAGGACTTGAAGAATCCATCATAGTCGAAGAAGTAAGCAGGCTCTTTTCCAGCAGGCGGTGTGATATATCTCTGAACATCACATTACACCACACCTCTACTTGACCCGTTGAGTTGTTGTAAAAATCTTTGTTCCGTATGTTGTATCCTAACAAGATCCCTTCATCAACCTTCACACCGAATTTTCCCTCCTGAGTCTTTTTCAGCAGGGTGCACGAGGTGCCAAAAGCTCGAGATATTCCAAGTTAGGTTTACGTCGCTGTAAAACTCGTAGCATGTTTTTCCATGGCGTTTTAATACCAGAACTAGATGGAGAGTATAACATGAATTTGCCACTGTTTCATTCCAAAATTGGATAGGCAGTTTCGAGTCTTCTAGCATTGTCCGTGCCGTCTCTATCAAGCTGCGGTTCTTCCGTTCAGCAACACCGTTCATCTGAGGGGTATAAGCCGAGGTAAATTGATGCACAATTCCCTTTTCCTTGCAATAGTCCTCCATCCTCTAATTCTTGAACTCGGCTACATTGTCTGAGCGCACCTGTCTTACCTTCAGCTTGTATAGGGATTCCAGTGTAGTTACTAATTCCTTTAAGGATTCAAATGTTTCTGATTTGGATTTCAGAAACATTACCCAAGAGAACCTAGAGTAGTTAGGAGTAACTACATAGCAATACAAGTCGCCTGCGATACTTCTTGTACTGACTGGACCAAATAGATCTATGTGAAGGAGCTCAAGAGGAAGTTCTATAGTATGAACTTTCTTTTCCTTATGAGATTTCTTCGTCTGTTTGCCCTTTTTGCACGCAACACAAAAATTCAGGAGTTGGAAGTTTTTGACATTTACTCCTCTCACAAGATCATTCTGGATCAAGTGATTCATTTTCCTTGGTTATGTGCCATTCTCCTATGCCAGGAGATGGATTCCTTTATTAGCTTTGGACAAGAAGCATTGGACTTCACAATCCGTTGTGGAGGCCTTTGAGAGATTCAAGACATAAAGATCATTATATCTTGCAGCGACATTAGGATCTGTTCCTACGGATCATGTAGTCCTTCTTTAGAACGTAACACTTCTTATTGTCAAAAACTACCATGAATCCTTTATCACAGATTTAAGAAACTGAAAGCAAGTTATTCGTAATTGTTGGACATAGTTTACTTATCAAACTTAACATTCTCATTTCCTACTTCTCCTTCGGCTGTGATGTACCCGCCTTTGTTTCTAGCAAATGAAAACATGCCTCCTTTAATTTGTCAGACATTTGATAAGAGAGCTCTGTTCCCTGTCATGTGCCTAGATGCTCCACTATCTACAATCCACATGTTAGTCTCAGCACTATAGCGAACACCCTGCATAATCAATGAAAACGTTAGTTCATATTAGGAACCCAAGCCTTAACTGGCTTGGGTTTCACTAAGGCATCACACATCATAAACTCAACCCATTGACCTTTTGAGTTTGAGGGAAGCTCAGATTTCCGATTGTTCTTATTTTCAGACACTGAGGATGGTTTTTCTTTCCATAATCTAGATTTGTGTAAGGCCTGTTTGTGGTAAACAGACGAGTGGCTGATGGATTGAACTTTAGATTCAATAGCCCTTTTTGGAGGCGTCATAGAGTTCCTCTTAGAAGAGCTAGTTGTAGTTGTCGAAAGGTCAACTTTTCTCCTCAGTGTCTAGGAATAAGGACAATAAGAGGCTATGTGACCATACTCTCCACAGTTATAGCAGGATCTGCTTTTAACTTGATGGTTTCTATTTTTTGGTGGAGATGCAGACGTCACACAGTTGACCTTATTATGTTTGGATTGAGACACATCTTTGATCTCTGTTACCTGGACTGTGACATGATGCACACCATTGATTAGGTTTATAGTCTTTTTAAGTTCTTGTATGACTTTGTTTGACCCTGACTTTAAACTAACCTTTTCAAATTCTTTTTCCAGGTTAACACAAGGCATCTTTCCTATTGCCTTTGAAGTGGCCTCCTTCTGTTTAGTGTCAGATCCCCTTGATTTACTTAAGGAATCTGGATCATTAGCCAGAGAAGTGGACACCACGTGATCCTTGATGGGATTATTGTTAATTGGTTTACCTTTAGTGTTCATCAAGGTCTCAGGTGGTGGTGTAACCACTTTGTATCCCAGCCCCTACCTATTATTTCTCTCTCTCACTAAGTGTTGGACAATGTGTAATGAGTTTGTGCAACTATGCAGTTTTTGTTTTAACGAGTTGACTTCTACTTCTAACACTGCTTTTGCTTCTTAGTGTCCTCTATAGAGTTCCGATAGTACCTAATGTCATTTTCTTGGTTAAAAGAAAGTACCTCAGTTTCCCTAAGCTGTTTATTCAATAGGTCTATCTTTTCCTTGTAACTGTGCTCGTTTTGTTTTAACACTCTATTTGCCTCAGTGCACAGTTCCAGTCCTTTACTAAGCTATCATTATGATATAATAACCTAGCAAATTTTGAATTTATACTTTCTCCCATTTATTACATTCTAAGCAAGCATGATTATAAACAGCTGGTCAGTAGTACTTACCTGAGATGTTGAAGAGGAATTAGTCATCAGTGCAGACTCAGTTGTCTCTTGTTCAGGTGATTCTGATGATGATGTAGATTTTTCTTCTTCAGGCAGGTGGTTGACCACATTTGCAGTGTCTTCAGCATTTGACATCGCGAGCTCTACTGCTATATCTCCCTCACTTGCAGAATCGTCATCAATATCCTCCACACTAGCTATGTTGGACTCTCCCGGTGAGACGAACCGAAGTTCCAGTCATGTCTCTCATCCTCGTTAGTAGTTAAGGCTTTTGGGTCTTTACTGGATGAGATAGAACTACTAGATGTGGCCTTGTCCTGACGATTAAAGATGAGAAGGGATTGCCATTACCCATCTTCTTTGGTTTTACACACTCCCTCTTGAAGTGTCCCTTCTCACCACAGTTGAAACAAGTGACCTTTGACTTTTCGAATCCAAGGTTGTGTCTTTTGTGGCAACCAGGTTCTGTTGGTCTTTTTGACAAACTTTTTAGCTCGTAGGACAACACTTGCCAGAGCCCACATTATGTCCATCCGTTCCAACTCCATCTCATCCACCTGCTCATAATCTTCATCTGCCAGTGACAGTTTCCTATCTTTCCAGCAACTAATCCATCGTAGGATTGAACCACCGCAGCTAAGAGGTCCATATGTTCTCTGGCCACCTCCACAGTCACATTCCCGAAGTTGTCAGTTTTTAGTTTTGCTGCATTTGCTTCAGGTATCATATATTAGGTGCTCGACGACCCTGACGTTTCGGATCCTGAAGTTGAGGGTTATGTTGGAACAGCTGTGCTTGAGATGAAGGCGGTTTGCAGTGGTGCTCCAGATGTCTTGACCGAAGGAGTAGCATTGTAGAGTGCAAGATTCTGATCGTAGTTAGCCTTTTGGCTCAATACTTCATCGTAAGCTCCTCTTCTCTCAGTTTCAGAATGAAGTCATTTATATCTAACTTCGAGAGCATTCCATTCTGCCTGAGATTTGAGACAAACCGAAGCCCATTTTTCTAGTAATCCATCAGCAAAATTGGATACCTTATCCTCCATCGATGTAACCACTCCATGAGTGTGCATCTCACTCATCAAGTGGTAGAATCTATCGATCACATCATCAAGGCCTTCTTTTCCCATAGAAGAGAAGTTGTCAAACTCCTTCTTTAAGGCTTTTGCCTTGATGGCCTTCAGAGAGGCATTTCCATCATATCTCTTTTCCAACGCATCCCAAAGTTTCTTTGCTTGAGTATGCTCCGAATACTGATGGAAAATATCCTCAGAATCGACTGAGTTAGCAAAGCGTAGAATTCTTCTTAGCGTCTTGTTTTACCTTCTGAGCATCCTATTAGGACCTGGTATTTGAACGAAATACCTGGAGATTAGCATGTAGACCAGATCAAATAGTGCGGAATCCTATTTGATTGGCGATCCAATCAGTGATAACACACGAAGAATCAATCAAGAATTGAAACTAACGTTAGAAATCGATTGGGAATCGATCTAATGTGTTCTATGAACTTGGAGAAGGAATTGGGAGGCTTCTGGACGGCTAGGGTACGTCTGGAATCGTAATTAATCAAAAGCTCTTATTTTTCACGAATTGGGTTGTATTTATAGGTTGGTATTATTCAATCGTGCGACTGAGCCATTAGTATGGTTCAGTCGTGCGATTGAACCATGCGGTTGATTCATTCGCACGACTGAGTGTTCAGTCGTGCGACTGAGCCAATCTTATGTTACAATCATACGACTATCCAGTCTCCTAGTTCAGTCGTGCGACTGATTCATTCGTATGAAGTTATTTGTCATTCGTATGAAGTTATTCATGCTTATGTTCATTCGCATGGGCCATTCGCATGAGAACTTCATTAAGTTAAGTTTGAATGTATTAATTAATAAACATTATGTGTAACAATTCTAACTACCACAAACCTAATTAACCAATTTAATATCAACTCATTAATGAAATATTAGTCATTACAAATCACAAACAACCAATATCATCATATCAAATTACATATCAGAATCAAACAAACAAGATCTATTACATTTCATATCATGATCTAGGGACATACATGTATCAACAAACTCCCCCTTGGGCCTAGATCTCTCTAAACTCTTGTTTTCTGCATAACCTCCTTGTATTTCTTGTACTTCTCCTCTTTTGTGACTCCCGTGTGAATCTCAAACACAAAGCAAAGTCGTATAACGTTCTGGAACTGGAGGGCTTGTACAATATCTTGCGTATCATAGAACAGTGGCCACTTGTATAGCGTATAGACATCACTTTCTGACAAGTTTGTAAGCCACATCGGGTCGAATACCCTGATAGTATCCATTTGTCCCTCTTTGCTTAAGACTATGACCGCTTCAGCTGTTCTCCAATCATAGTACCACCACTTAAAATGTGGAGTGAAATCCTGTGGCATTTCCCTGAGTGGGATTCGTGACATTGTGCATGGAGGATTCCACTTCAACACTATCTTAGGCTTGCCAGTAATGGCATCAACCTTAGACCTTCTCATATACCTAGTAGGCTGTTGGGGTCTGAAGTTAACCCATCTAGTGTGGTACTCCTTCTTTAGGGCAGCCTTAAACCAGCCTGACATCTTCCTCGGGTCAGCATAGAAAAGCTTTAGTTTGGCCAGCTGGTTGAGCTCAAAACCTGGTAGAGTCTTCGGATCATGTGGGAATCTGAAGTACTCTATGCCCTGTTCTCTCTTAACTGCATATACGTTAAGATCCTCAAAATACGCCCATGCTATGATCCTTCCTGACACCTTGTGATGTTTCTTGACTCTATAGAATTTGGTGTAGGAATCCTTCTTTGGTGTACTACGTTGGACTCTAATTTCTTCAAAACATGCAGCCCACTCAGCCTTTTGAATGTCGACATCATCATTTGAGGCTTGGGTTGTGTCTTCTGCTTTCTCTGTTTCTTGCTCCATATAGTTCAACACCTCCATAGTATCGCTGACAAGAGATTCACCCAGATTGGGACCACATTACCCTCATTGTCAGCGTACTGAGGGTACTCCTCGGCAGTGACATCTTCGATCTCTACATCATCAACATCGTTGAGCTCTTCGTCACTTGTCGAATCGCATGTCGGAGCATCTTTTACTATCTCATCTGGATTTAGCTCGAAAACCTCTGCGAGTTGCTCATTGATAGGTCATGAATTATTTCCCCTTCTTCAGGGTATAATTCACTGACCTCCTGACAATCCCCTGCAGATCAAGAATCATTGTTAGCTGAGACTTAACCTGCTGAAGGGGAGCAACATCAACTCATCTCTTTGGTAATTTTGATCTGTTTGATTTAAACATTCCACACATAAATCATTAGTAATTAATCAAACAGAAAGGCATTAAGTAATATAAACATTAATACATATGTTCAATTACAGGATTCAAATACAAAAGAAGATAAATACATAAACATCTAATCTTTACTTTTATCTTGTATCATGGTTTCATCACTTGGAGGAGCAGAGGTAGAAGCGGATTGATCTTGTCTGTTCTTTGTCCTTTTCTCTTGACCTGTAGCAGTGGCCGATGCAGGTGCATCCCCTCCTTCTGCTTCTTCATCATCGTCCTTCTCCTCTGTCCTATCTCTTTCTGTATCTTCATCCTCCTCAGTATTACTCTCATCATCCTCATCATTATCTTCATCATCTTCATCTCTGTCTCCTTCCCTGATCTTCAATAGCTCCTCTTTAGATCCTTCCAGTTTTAACAGGATAATCTTCCTTGCCTTCTCCAGCTCCTCTATTTTCTTGCTTGATGTGACACTTTGAGCTTGGAGTTGGTCCATCTTGGTGCTTTGAGTAGCCGACTGCTGGGCCTGCTCCTCAATTAATCGAGCCTGCTCTGCAATTTGGTGAGATTGTGCAGCAGTCAGGTTAGTAAGCTGGCGGATCTGAGCTGCCTTTTCCTCATCAGCAGCCAGTAAGGCATCACCATTCTGTTAAGCGCTGACAACTGTTCCTCTACCCCGATTGGAGGTAGAGGAGATCTATAGTGTGTGAGGGATGGGCTGAGGGTATTGATTGGTGTGACGTGGTGGTGGAGTGGCTGTAGTGAAGATAGGTCTGTATAATGGTGGAGGTGATGTGGGAGTAAAGGATATGGTGGTGGAGGGAATCTGTACTGTGGTGGTAGGTATGGTGGTGGCTGTGGTAGATGTGGTGGATGTGGTGGCTGTGGTGGATGTGGTGGCTGTGGTGGATGTGGTGATGTGGTAGATGTGGTGGCTGTGGTGGCTGTGGTGGATGTGGTGGCTGTGGTAGTGAGGAAGGTCACTCGATGCTTCTTCTTCTTCTGGCCATGGGTTTTAGCCATTCTCTTCCTCCTTGTTCCAGTTGAGGTGGAAGCTCCCCCTACAACCCTGCCTGAGGACCCCGGAGCATAGCTTGGGTCAGTATCTGTATCTCCGGAGTCTCTCGGGTATTCACCAACCACCCTTAACCCATGTTCTGTGGGAACAACTTTCCTTCCCACAGTTCGTGTAAGTGGCTCCTCATCTGATTCATCCTCCTCCTCCGCACAAAGAACAAAATCCTGATGAAATCCCGCTGAGTCGGTTACTTCTCCAGCTGTGACGGACACTAGAGGTACAGAATCAGACACAGTGCCTCTGAGTGGAATAGGCATATCGTCTCCAGCATCCCCAATGTCATCATCATCTGAGTCATGAGTGGGTAGAGCTATTGTTCCACATCAGAGTCACTATCCTCGTGACGCCACTTTCGCTTTGCGGGCGCCACGTAGTCATCTCGGGCAAGATGACCAAACAGCCTCCTGACAGGAGGCTTCACTTGCTTTCCCCTGTACACTTCATCCTTCCCAGGGTAGTGTGATCCATTACCTCCAAGACTACCTCATCCTCCTTTTCCTTTGGCAGGGAGGGAAGCTTCTGATCTATGATCATTTGTATAAATCTCAGGTACATACAGAAGGCTTCCATCCTTTTCCCCTCGATGTTCTCCACCAGATAGGTGAAGATCATCTTAGAGAAGCTGAACGGATGGTTCAGCACCAACGCAACATATGCGTTCTGCATCTGGTCAGACAGCTCATGAAAACCATCTTTTCTGGAAGCCATGCACTTGAGCAGCACGGTTGCAAGATATTTAAACTAGGGAAAGAGGTTACTCTTGTTGAGTACCCCAATTGATGTCCCCAGAGTATTTAGCTCTGAGAAAGCATCCTCTGACAGTGAGGGGGTGTAAACGAGTCGGACAATCAGCGTCATCCCCCATTTGTAGTACAATCAGCCTCTCCAAATATGGTACTTCTGATGCAGTGAGGCTCAGATGATCTATCAACTGTAGCGCCTTCCCAGAAGGCTTTTTGAATGGATTGATACGAGTGCAAGGAGTAGATATGGCATGTGCAATCCTCGATCTCAGTAGAAATGAGATTATGCCAGAGAAATCAGCAGTTTTTCTGGATGTTAAGTCCAGATGAGCACATATATTGTGCTTTGTGCTCATAATCCATCTACTCGCCATCTGTTACACAAAGATACTAAACATTAGTACCATTGACTAAGAAAGTCATGAAAACCTTAAGCTTGAAGAAAATCTTTCTGTCATGCGATTGAGATTGTGCGACTGAGTTCAGGCGTACGAATGAACCGTGCGAAGGGTTCAATCGTACCATTGAACCGTACGAATGGGATTCAGTCGTGCGATTGAACCCATACGTACCTCTGAGTGTGCGACTGGGCTCCTACGTATATACCCTCATGCAATTACACTAGTCGTGCGACTGAACTTCATACTCATGGTTCAGTCATGCGTTTAAGCAGTTTGAGCCCTTCAGTCGTGCGACTGAAGTTCATCACCCTGTCCATTCGCATGAAGTACAGACTGTTCAATTCAAAAACTTTTTCACACCATTTTTGAGTTTTAGACATCGTTATCTGGTTCATTTGACTTGCAATTCATTCTTAAACCACCTAACATCGTTACTTTCATTTGTTGGTCATTTAGGTAGGTTATTTAGTCACTGAAGTCTCGGTTACTTTGCGAGTCCGAATGTACCGTGTTTTTCATCAAATTTAACGTTATGGGAGTGCATGTATACAGTAAATTACCTGTAGAGTCGATGTAGTTGGTTAGTAATCAAGAAACAGGGTTTTGCGATCAATTGAAATTTTTGCAGAGTTTGGTTATTTCGTGCGATTCAGGGTGATTTTGAAGGTGGTGAGTCTCTGCGACCGACTCCCCTTCTATTTATATTAACCCTAGATTCAATCGTGCGACTGAGCTCATACGCACCTTTCAGTCGTGCGAGTGGGACTCAGTCGTGCGATTGGTTCAATCGTCCTTCTTCAGTCGTCCGACTGAATCTCAGTCATGCGACTGACTCATTCAGTCGCCCTTACTCATCCGACTGGGCAATCGTATGGGCAATTCGGTTGAATAGTCCTATTCATTGTCCATTCATACGAATAGCTTCCATTCGTATGATTGGTCCATATGGATGGTCCATTCATGCGAATAGGTCATATTTATTCACTTTTCTGCCATTGAATATTACCTTTTAAATCCCTTTAATTGCAGAAATTTACGTTATGAGCAGTTGATCATCTAGACATGATCGTTTTGACTTGAAAACACTTTTATCACCTCAGACGTGACTGATGTAACTTTAATACATATGTGTCATCTCAAACATGACCCTGTTAGTGAGTTGATCCCTTACTGATTTTCCTGATGTAATCCGACAAACACAAAACTAAAATGACTGACTAAATTAGAAAATTAAACTAAAAAATAGAAATTGTTTTTGCTTTTGTGAGAGATAAGTCCTGAGATGGAAATCTACTGGATTTGGTTCCGGATGGACAGCTTTAACTTCATTGACCATACCTGGACCAATTCCATTTTGGAATCATACAGGTAGTTCAAATCAGTTTGGACTTGTTATCAATCTTTTGATGCTCATTCTGGTGTTCATCCAGATTATTTGCAACTTTAGGAAATCATACTGAAGCTCTTAGATTACCACATTGAATCAAACTTTCAAGAATTGCAGTCACAATGATTGTCAATATGTTTGTCCACTTAAATCCATACACAGACTTTTGACCCAAACTGGTGATTGTTTTAGGTTTAATTATTTCAACTAACATTTGTGGATCCCACACTTATATGGTAAGCAACATTCCTCAGGAGCTTTTGAGCGGTCTACGGGTATTATTACAAGGAGAGACTATTCTTAGAGCTTTCAAAGAGAAGCCAATCCTCAGGTCAGTGCCATCGCACAGCAGAGAGGCGGCAAACAACAATGAATTCTAGAATATCTAGGTTATGCTTATCCTCAGGTCAGTGTCATCGCACAGCAGAGAGGCACACAACCTATCTCCTTGTTAGAGCAGCTTATTTTTATGTTGCACCAAATGCACCAATAACATAAGTCATTAGCTTGATAGCATTTTTATTTCATTTTTTTCCTGCTTTGCTCTATTTATGGTCATCCGCACACATTTGTGGCGTTTACATGCTCATTACCCCTTATTGGAATATAGTTGATTGTGTTAACCAGTGATAAGATGGTCTAGCAACATATCAATTGTGTTGAATCTACCGACATATCAATTGTGGTCTAGCAACCTCTAGGTCTACTCTCATTGTGTTACCTTAGGTCTACTCTCATTGTGTTACCTTAGAGTTACCGACATATCAATTGTGGTCTAGCAACCTCTAGCCCACAGTCAGTTGAACCACTTAGTTTGATCTTAAGATCACTAGTCAGGTCTAATCATCTATTGTGTTGAATCTACCGACATATCAATTGTGGTCTAGCAACCTCTAGGTCTACTCTCATTGTGTTACCTTAAGAGTTACCAGTTTTTCTATCATGTTCCCTTTTATATTGCTTAGACAACACATACTTATACTTTGAATTTATGCACCTTTTCTAGATTAAAATTTCAAGGTCCCTCTTGATTTGTTCCTGTGTACTATCATATTCCAAAGGTTTGAGTCGGTATCGCAGATACGATCTACCTTATATCAGCTTTCCACTCCTTCTACCCCCCCTTTTTTTAATATTAACTTGCTGACTTATTCTCCCCCTAAAATGCTAAAATCATAACTGGTTTAATTATTTTAGGATTTTAATAACCAGCAAAATAACATGAGTTAAATTAAACAGACTGAAATAACCAATAAAATAAAAGAAAAAAATTAACTAACCTACATCGGACTACACATGATCATCATCAGGAATAACATCACTTTTCTTTTTAACGCCGTTGACCTCTAGCAAATATTGAAAACGTGGTTATCAAAGGCTTTAGTATAGAGGTCAGCACGTTGAAAATCAGTATTATTTTTACCACATCAATTAAGTTCTTTTCAAAACACTCTCTGATGAAATGATATTTAATACTGATATGTTTGGTCTTAGGATGTTGGACCGGATTTTTAGTTACTGCAATTTCAGCAGAGTTATCAACACAAATAGGAGTAGAGGAGAACTTTAAACCGTAATCCCGCATTTGCTGTTGAATCCAGATGATTTGTGAACAACAACTTGCAGCAGCAACATATTCGGCTTCACAGGTGGACAATGCAACCGATGTCTCTTTCTTACACTGCCAAGTCACTAGTCTTCTCCAAAAGAATTGACACCCTGCGGATGTAGACTTGTAGTTCATCTTGCAGCCTCCGTAATCCGAGTCACTATACGCCGTGAGCTCAAGTGTGGGTGTACCCTTTAGATAGCGAAAAATCCTTTTGACCCCGATAAGATGATTGAACTTACGTTTAGCCTGATATCTAGAACATAAACATCTAGCATACATGATATCAGGTCTTGAGGCAGTGAGATACATGAGGGATCCAATCATTCCTCGGTACATCGTGGCATCTACAAGATCTCCATTGTCATCAGGTGCTATGTCGTGATTCGTAGCAAGTGGAGTACCAGCAGCAGATGCATTCTCCATGTCAAAGCGATTGAGAATGTCTGCTATGTACTTGGTCTGATGTAGAAAGATCCCATTTGGTGTTTGATCCACCTATAGCCCAAGAAAGAACTTCATCTCCCCTATAACACTCATCTCAAACTCTTTCTTCATAACTGCTTCAAACTCTTTGCATAGCTCTTCGTTCTTTGAACCAAAAATTATGACATCAACATAAATCTGTACGAGCAGTAGGTCGCCATCTTTTTCTTTAATGAACAGCGTGCAGTCAATGACTCCCCTGCGAAAGCCGTGTTTCACAGATGAGTCGAGAGTTTCTCATACCAAGCTCTTGGAGCTTGATGAAGCCCGTATAATGCCTTGTCGAGCTTGTAGACTCTATCCCGATGATAAGGATCTTCAAATCCCTCGGGTTGACTGACATAAACTGTTTCTCTGATTTCCCCATGAAGGAATGCACTCTTCACATCTAATTGATAGACTTTAATCTTCATGTACGATGCATAGGCAAGGAAGATACGAATGGCTTCCATCCTTGCCACAGGTGCAAACACCTCATTGTAGTCAATTCCCTCGACTTGGCAAAAACCTTGTACTACCAATCGAGCTTTGTTCCTGATAATGACCCCTTGGTCATCTTTCTTGCATTTTAAAACCCATTTGGTGCCAATGACCTTAGCACCTTTAGGTCTATCAACCAGAGTCCATACACCTAACTTCTTGAACTGAAGAAGTTCTTCTTCCATGGCACTCACCCACGCTCATCATTTAGTGCATCACTACGTATTTTGGTTCAAACTGTGAGACAAAACACCGATAAACACCATCATGAATATATCCCTTTTCCATAACTGAGGCGTAATCAACTGAGTATAGCTGACTTCGGGTTTGCACTCCCGATCTGACATCCCCAATGACATTGTTTAGGAGATGATAGACGTTTAGTCGTGATCCTGGAGTGGTAGGAACAGCTACCTCAGAGCCAAGATTATGAACATTTGGTTCCGCATCTGAGGTAGTTGGAGTTTGAGGCTCTGAAGTCGAAGGTGCATCACTGATAGATGCTTGGGGACTTTCAAGAACTGGAACCTGTTCCTCCTGACTGTTCTGGTTATCTTCTTCAGCATCATCTTCAGAGGAGGAGTCACTGTCGTCGACTACTCCCCCTGACTGAGTATATGATTCTCCCTGTGAGCTAGATGTTGGTGTATTCAAGATATCATACATCATTCGTGTAGCCAATTCATCATCCGAGGGAGAGAGAGAGATGTTGAAGGACTTGAAGAATCCATCATAGTCGAAAAAGTAAGCGGGTCCTTTGCCAGTAGGTAGTGTAGTATATCGCTAAACGTCAACATTACACCACACTTCTACTAGACCCGTTGAGTTGTTGTAAACTCGCTTGTTCGGTACGTTGTATCCTAGAAAGATCCTTCATCTGCCTTCTTGCTGAATTTACCCTCTTGTGTCTTCTTCAGAAGTGTGCACGGTGCACCAAATGGTTCGAGATGCTCCAAGTTCGGTTTGCGTCTTGTAGTAGCTCGTAACATGTCTTTCCGTGGCGCTTACTATCAGGACTCGATTCAGTGTATAACATACATTCACCACTGCCTCATTCCAGAATTGGATAGGCAGTTTCGAGTCTGCCAGCATAGTCCGTGCTGTCTCTACCAAGCTTCTGTTCTTTCTCTCAGCAACGCCATTCATCTATGGTGTGTAGGCAGAAGTGAATTGATGCACAATTCCCTTTTCCTTGCAATATGTCTCCATCCACTGGTTCTTGAATTCCGTTCCGTTGTCTGAGCGTACTTGTCTAACTTTCAGCTTGAAGAGAGATTCCAGTGTGGTTACCAAGTCCTTGAATGACTCACATGTTTCTGATTTGAATTTCAGAAACATTACCCAAGTGAACCTTGAGTAGTCATCAGTGACCACAAAACAGTACAAGTCGCCTGCAATGCTCTTTGTACTGACTGGACCAAACAGATCCATGTGAAGAAGTTCAAGAGGTAGTTCTATTGAATGAACTTTCTTTTCCGTATGAGACTTCTTTGTCTGTTTTCCTTTCTTGCAAGCTACACAAAAGTCAGGAAGCTGGAAGTTCTTGACATTAACTCCTCTCACCAGATCCTTCTAATCAAGTGATTCATCTTCCTTTGACTAATGTGTCCCATTCTCCTATGCCAGGAGATGGAATCCTTTTCAGTAGCTTTAGATAGAAAACACTGAACCTCATGATCCATTGTAGAAGCTGTTGACAGATCCAAGACATAAAGATCTTTATATATTGAAGCAGTCATCAAAACATGGTCCTCTGGGATCACGTAGTCTTTCTTTAGTACGTAACACTTCTTGTTGTCGAAGATGACTTTAAATCCCTTATCACATATTTGGGAAACAGAAAGTAAGTTATTTTGTAGTTGTTGAACATAGTTCACTTTATCAAACTTAACGTTCTGATTCCCCACTTCTCCCTGGGCTGTGATATAGCCACCCTTGTTTCTAGCAAACGAAACACGTCCTCCTTTTATTTGCTTGACGTTTGATAAAAGAGCCCTATTCCTGTCATGTGCCTGGATGCTCCGCTGTCTACTATCCACGTGTTAGTTTCAGCACTGTATTGAACACCCTGCACATACAAAGTAAAGGATTAGTTTGGGTTAGGAACCCAAGCCTTTACTGGCTTGGGTTTCCCAGAGGCATCACACATCATAAATTCTACCCATTGACCCTTAGAGGATGAGGGTAGCTCAGGTTGCTTTTGTCATTAGTATCAGACACTGAGGATGTCTTCTCCTTCCATAATCCAGATTTGTGCAATGCCTGTTTGTGATAAGCAGTCGATTGACTTACAGGTTGAATTTTAGGTTCACTAGTTCTTCTAGGTGGAGTCAGTGAGATCCTCTTAGAAGACCTAGGCTTTGAAACCTGAAGTTCAATCTTCTTACGGGGTGTCTGATAGAAGTGACAATAGGAAGCAATGTGTCCATGTCACCACAGTTGTAGCACGATCTGCTATTAAACTTTCTTTCTTTGTGGAGAAGTGTGTGACACTCTAGTAACATTACTCACCCTAGGTTTTGACTCTGGTTCTTTGGTTGTTTCCTCTGGTTTAACAAAGTTAACTGTTTTCACCTGTTTAACCTCCTTTTCTTTTTGGTTAATAGGTTTTGACTTGAGTATGTGAAAGATTTACCTTAGAAGTCCTTTTAGGTTCTGATTTGACTCTTTTTGATCCTGACTTTAAATTAACCTTTTCAATTCCTTTTCCAGATTAACACAGGACAATTTATCTTTTGCCTTTGAAGTGGCCTCCTTTTGTTTGTTTCAAGAGTCAATAGATGAACATAAGGAATCTGGATCACTAACAAGAGGAGTAGACACCACATGATCCTTGATGGATTACTATTTATTGGTCTAGTCTTAGTGTTCATCAAGTCTCAGGTAGTGGTGGAACCACTTTATAACCCAATCCCTCCCCGTTGTTCCTTTCTCTCACTAAGTGTTGGACTATGTGTGAAGAACTAGTCCAACTGTGCAGTTTCTGTTTTAATGAATTTACTTCACTTCTAGAACTGCCTTTTGCTTCTTAGTGTCTTCTAGGGAGTTTAGATAATACCTAATGTCATTAGCTTGGTTAAAGGCAACTACTTCGTTTCCCTAAGCTGTTAGTCAAAAGGTCTATCTTTTCTTTATAACTATGCTCATTTTGTTTTAATACCCTATTAGCCTCAGTGCACAGTTGCAAATCTTTTACTAAGTTATCATTATGATCTAATAACCTAGCAAAATTTTCATCTATGCTATTCCTAAAAGTATCACATCAGAACAAGCATGATTATCAAACATTTGGTCAGTAGTACTTACCTAGTTGATTCAGTAGAGTTAGCCATGAACGCAGCATCGGATGTCTCTGGTTCTACTGATTCTGTCTTTTCTGTCTCTGACGTGGTAGTCTCCTCTTTAGGCTGGTAACTGACCTCGTTTGCAGTTGCTTCTTCACTATGTGACATCGCTATCTCAACTGCTAGATCTCCTTCACTAGCGGAATCACTGTCAATATCTTCTACACTTGCAATGTTTGATTCCCCTGGTGAGACAAGCTAAAGCTCCAATCCTGTCCTTCATCATCATGAGAAGTCAAGGCTTTTGGATCCTTGCTTGATGAAGTAGAACTGGTAGCTTGCTTGTCTTGACGAGTGAAGGACGAGAATGGGTTCCCGTTACCCGTCTTCTTAGGCTTGACCATTCTCTTTTGAAGTGCCCCTTCTCTCCACAGTTGAAGCAGGTCACTTTGCTCTTGTCAAAGTCAAATGTGGTATCCTTAGTAGTTACCAAGTTCTGTCCGGTTTGTTTTACAAACTTCTTTGCCCTCCGGACAGCACTAGCTAAAGCCCACATTATGTCCATCCTCTCAAGCTCCATTTCGTCCACCTGCTCGTAGTCCTCGTCTGCCAAATGGTAGTTTCCAATCTTCCCAGCAACGAGTTCATCATAAGAATGGACCATTGCAGCCAAAAGATCCATGTGTTCTCGAGCTACTTCCACTGTCACATTTCCGAGATTCTTGGTCTTTAGTTTAGTAGCACTTGCTTCGGATCCAATATAGTGGGAACAAGAAAGTCCCGATGTGTCTGATCCTGAAGGAGATGCATTTGAAGGACCCGATGAGCTAGACACAAATGTAGTCTGGAGTGGTGCTCCAGATGTCTTAGCTTGAGGCGTGGCATTGTATAAAGCTGGATTTTGATTGTATGAAAACTTCTGAGCTCTGTACTTCATCCTAAGTGACTCTTCTCGCAATTTAAGAATAAAGTCGTTAATATCCAGTTTTGCCAGCATTCCATTCTGTCTAAGATTAGACACGAATGAAGCCCATTTTTCAGGCAATCCGTTTGCAAAATTAGTAACTTTCTCTTCCATGGTAGTAGCCACCCCATGTGTATGTTGTTCACTCATCAGATGGTAGAATCTATCTATAACATCGTCCAAACTCTCATTTCCCATCGATGAGAAGTTATCAAATTCCTTCTTTAACTCCTTAGCCTTGATCGCCTTCAATGAAGCATTCCCATCGTACCTCTTTTCTAGCTCATCCCAAAGTTTCTTGGACTGCTTATTTTCTGAGTACTCGTGGAATATGTCTTTAGGAATAGATTGTGTGATCGATGCATAAACTCTTTTTCTGCATTGTATTTGACTTTCTGCATGTCCGTCATTCCTCCTAACGTTAGCTTAACTCCATCAGCTCCCACAGGTGTACTGTATCCAATCTCGATGGCTTCCCATAGATTCGGATCCACACCGTTGAGGTAGATCTCAAAACGTTGTTTCCAGTGGGGAAACTCATCTAACGTCAAGAGCTTTGGTGGTTTATTATGATTACCCACCTCACTCTCAAGCAACAGCAGGTTCTGTATCCTAGAGTCCTTTCCAGCAGTAAAGGCTGACATTTGATCTTCCATTGCGAATAACTTTAAGTCTAATAAAACAAATTGTCACTGGGGCGACTGAAAGGTGCGAATGGTCTAGTCGTGCGTATGAACTCTACGACTGGTTCAATCGTGTGGCTGAACTAAGTGATTAGCTCAGTCGTGCGAATGAATCTGATGCGTATGAACAATACGCCCGAAAGGTTCAATCGTACGAATGGAGATGCGACTATGTCCAATCGTGCGTCTGAGCAATGCGAATGAGGTCCAGTCGTGTGAATGGCTCACTCATGTGACTGAAGCTGCTGTTTTCCGAAAATTTCTAGGTTAAACGTGTTTTACCCGTATAAATTCGAACTTTCGCAAGGTCTAATTGCCTAAGTCCGTAGAAACCAAACTTCGATGAGCAGGGAACGTCCAAGATCACTTTTGACACAAAAGATTGCATTTTTAGTGCAAAAACACAAGCTTTTTATCAATATTTATTGAATCACACGTAATCAAGAGCCTATGCTCTCATACCACTTGTTAGGACCTGGTATTTGAACGAAAAACCTGGAGATTAGCGTGTAGACCAGATCAAATAGTGCGGAATCCTATTTGATTGGCGATCCAATTAGTGAAAACACACGAAGAATCAATCAAGAATTGAAACTAACGTCAGAAATCGATTGGGAATTGATCTAATGTGTTCTATGAACTTGGAGAACAAATTGGGAGGCTTCTGGACGACTAGGGTACGTCTGGAATCGTAATTAATCAAAAGCTCTTATTTTTCACGAATTGGGTTGTATTTATAGGTTGGTATTATTCAATCGTGCGACTGAGCCATTAGTATGGTTCAGTCGTGCGATTGAACCATGCGGTTGATTCATTCGCACGACTGAGTGTTCAGTCGTGCGACTAAGCCAATCTTATGTTACAATCATACGACTGATCCAGTCTCCTAGTTCAGTCGTGCGACTGAGTCATTCGTATGAAGCTATTCATGCTTATGGTTTATTCGCATGGGCCATTCGCATGAGAACTTCATTAAGTTAAGTTTGAATGTATTAATAATAAACATTATGTGTAACAATTCTAACAACCACAAGCTAATTAACCAATTTAATATCAACTCATTAATGAAATATTAGTCATTACAAATCACAAACAACCAATATCATCATATCAAATTACATATCAGAATCAGACAAACAAGATCTATTACATTTCATATCATGATCTAGGGACATACATGTATCAACACATCCGACATGCCACTTAGAGTAAGTTTGACTCCGTCAGCTCCTACTTGCATGATATAACCCGACTCGATGGCCTCCCACAAATTGTATCTACACCATTTAAGTAGATTTCGAAACGTTGCTTCCATTGTGAGTAGTCGTCTAACATAATAAGTTTTGGGGGTTTATTGTGAATACCCACTTCGTTCTCCAACAGTAGTAGATTCTGAATACGTGTGTCTCTGCTTGCTGTGTATGCTGAAAACGGGTCCTCCATTACACTTAACTTTATTATTTAACACACTGCTAATGAATGCGAATGAAGGTATGCGATTGGGCTTATTCGGGCGATTGAACAAATGTGGATGGTTCAATCGTGCGACTAAATAAATGCTGATGAGTCAGTTGTCTGAATGAACTAATGCGGTTGAGCAGTCTGAATGAAGTTCTCAGTCGTACGAATGAAGGTACGAATGAGTCCAATCGTGTGGTTGGAGAATGCGAATGAACTTAGTCGTGTGATTGCCCCAATCGTGCGACTGAACTTGCTGAAGTTCGATAATTTGTAGGTTAAACTTGTTTTGGCCGTAAAAACTCGAATTTTACCAAACCCTAATAGCCGTATGCCGAAAAACTACACTTTTCGATCAGGAGACATCTAAGACTCCGTTAGACACAAAAAGATTGTGTTTTTAGGCAAAAACACAATTTTTGTATCAAAACTCTTGAATCAACACGTAATCAAGAGCCAAAGCTCTGATACCACTTGTTAGGATCTGGTATTTGAACAAAATACCGACTGATTAATGTGTTTAACCAAACCAAATAATGCGGAATCCTATTTGATTGGCGATCCAATCAGTGAGAACGCACGTAGAAACAATAACGTACTGAATCAAATGTCAAGAATCGATTAGGAATCGATCTACAGCGTTCTATGAACTTGGAGTACGAACTTGGAGGCTTCTGGACGGCTAGGGTACGTCTGGAGTCGAAGTGGATTGAATGCTTATGTTCTTCCACGAATTAGATGGTATTTATAGGTTAGGGTTGCTCATTCAGGCGAGTGAACCATGAGCATGGTTCATTCGTGCGATTGAGCCATGCGGTTGATCCATTCACATGACTGAGTATTTAGTCGTGCGACTGAGTCAATCTGATGTTATAGTCATACGACTGATCCAGTCTCCTAGTTTAGTCGTGCGACTGATTCATTCGTATGAAGTTGTTCATGCGTATGGTCCATTAGCATGGGCCATTCGCATGATGACTTCATGTTATTAAGTTTGAATGTATTAATTGTCATAACATTATTTATATTAATTCAAATAACCACAAACCTATATAATCAAGTCAATATGCGTTAAACAACTCATTAATGAAATATTAAACATTATAAACACAACCAAACATTTGTATTTCATTAAGTACCTAACGATTACATAAGCGTAAGACAATAAAGACATATTACATTCAGATCAGAATCTAGGTACATATGTATCAACATTTACTATCTTAAATTACTTTCATAAAACTTACAAACTTTAGGGGGGAGTAATTTAAAATTTTGACCAGTTTGTATAGATATTTACTATTTTAAATTACTTTCTTAAAACTTCTAGTCAAATTAAAAAGAGTATGTCTATGTTGGTGTAGAAGTTATGCTATAGTATCTCAGCTTATGCATATACTTGGAAGCATAAGAAGTCCAAGATTAATCAAACAAAGGAAAACTTGTATCACTTCTGATATCCAAGTCAATCTAAGCAATAATTGATAACCACAACAACAACCAACAACGTCATAAGACAATTCAATCAGAGACAACTCTTTATAATAGGAAAAACCAAAACAGAAACATTAAGTTTTGATTAAGTTCAAAATTTAATATGGGTAAGTGCATTTGTTAATGCGGGGTGAAGGTAACCCATGCATATAACCAATGCGGGTAACTGTTTATATTATTAATAACAAAGTGAAACAAATGCAGATAAGGATTTTACTCTACCGCATTTGTGTCAATTAAGTATACATAAAAGTTTGAAGTGTTAGAAGCCTATGTGGACAAAGTGTTTTACCGCATTTGTTAATGCGGAAGACATTTTCACTGCCGCATTTGTTCTTGCTCATCCGCATTCTTGAATGTGGGTAACATCAACACTTCCCATCTATTTTCAAAAATGAATAAACAAGTGCTTAATCTCTTCTGATCAAGAAATACGGACAACTTCATTGTTCAGCCGTATTTGTTGAAGTAAATATGGGTAAAGGAATTTTACTCTGCCGCATTTCCTATAGTGACAAATGCTGGTTAACTTTGTTCAACCGCATTTGCCACAGTTCACAAATGCTGATTAACTTTGTTCAACAACATTTGCTACAGTGGACAAATGCTAGTTAACTTTGTTCAATAGCATTTGCTATAGTGGATAAATGTTTATTAACTTTGTTCAATCGCATTCGCTACAGTGAACAAATGTATTTAAGATTTTCTACTTCCACATTTGTAACGGTACAAAAATGCGAATGACCGAATGCTTTCCGCATTTGCTACAGTGTAATATGACCACATTTGTTCTGAAACTTGTAAAAGCCATTATTTGACTATTTAAAGCAATTTCAAAAGGTCATTTAATACTTTTCAAATTTGAGAGACTTTAAAGTGTGACGAGCGAAACTCAATGTTCTTCATCAATCATCAACACCATTAACAACCTGTGTTCTAAGATTCATTTCATCTAACCCGTCCTCATTTTTTATTCTCTACAACATTAGTATTGAACAAAAGGTGCATGTCTATAAAATTTTGTAACCTAAAATGTCAGACTTTTGAACTGATAATGAACACAGAACCTTAGGTCAATAAAGGAAACTCAAAATAGGACTTGATTTAAGAAAAGATGATCATTTTTTACTACAATGAACATGCTAACTAAGAAGAATAACAATCAACAAGGGAACTTCAAAATCATGTTCATCTTATGAACAAAACATAACAAAAGTTGGAAATGTTGAAATCAAAACTTGAATCTAAAAGTAGAAATGAGGTAAAAAACATCAAATATTCTCTCCAAACATGAAAACAAAATAATATTGATTATTCATGATAACATCAGGCTTTGAACTGATTCCTTTGTATCAGTACCTTCAAATAGTCATGTTTGACAATCAAAAGTCAAGCTGATGAAACTTGCTTGTTGTACGATTTACATTCCGATAAGTATTTTCAACAATCTAACTTATATTCCTCTAATGCAGGGTACATGGCAAATCTCACCTGGAGCAAGCTCCATAATGTTAGTGGTTATCTTGACCCTCATGTACCTAAGGCTGAAGGTCTAAAAGACATGATCTGATTAATTTCTACTACAAGAGTGGCTCATGCAATCACAGTTAGACCTGTCATTTATGAGAGATTCATAAGGTCGTTCTGCAGTACTGGTGTAATGACAAAGATAGATGGTGAGAGAGCTTTATCTGGAATGATCAATCATGACCATACTTTAACAATCAATGAACAAACTGTGAGATAGTGTCTATAGTTTGGTGATGATGCCAACACCCCTCTAGAGCTTGAACATGATGAAATCATTACTTTCTTTGCCAACATTGGTTATGAGGGTGGATATGAAAGCAAGCAGATTGTGAAAGGCCTAGTTGACTTACAATAAGGTTCCTGATTCATCTCTACCAATATTATCTGTCAAAGAGGAAGATAGGAGGGAATGAGATTCCTATCATCACATCATCATCCATATGCGCATTATTCACTAACATTCCATTCAACATGTCTGCCTATGTGTTCAATGGTCTAGTCTCAAACTACAAGACCGGTGAAGGGTATGCACTTAAAACACAACACAGTGAGGAGAGTTACTAAGAATACTTAACAGATCAAAGAGGGAACTGGTTAACCTTTTAATGATACTAAGAACACAAGTAAGTATGAGACAAAACAAGATAGCAAAACACACAAGGAGTTGGTTTTCAAGATTACAGTATATTGCTTTCTTAAGTTCTATTACAAATGTTACAAAGCATATTAGAAAGTTACAAGTACTTGAGAAACATATACTACATCCTACAGTCGGCCATATGTAAGGCCCTGTTCCTGGAAACCTCACAGTTGGTCAATCACAACAATTAAAACACTATACATTATAATTATACAAACTTAAGCAGCGGAAATAATTCATCAAAAACCATCATTTCATTTAGAACATTGTTGTTAAGCGATACATCATCATTTTACTGTTTACAAAAGATTTGTTTTACTACATTACAAAACATCAGTAGCATAGAATACGAATGGATGTCAGTCTTTCCCTGCCGAGTAGCTTCACCCTCGTGCCATCCTCAATAATAATTACCTGCCAACTGAAAATGTATAAAAGTTAGCATTGCTGAGTGAGTTCTAGTTTTAAAAGTAATAAAATACTTTCTATGTGTTGTATATGAAAATACTTTTTTGTGTAAAATGCAACTGTAACTGTATATGCGAGCACACATTAACCATATGAACAAGTATTGTTCGTTCTCTTTATTGTATGCCTTGTCTGTTCTGTAAACTTTTATCTTTATGTTTCACTTTCTGTATGGACCAGTGAACAAAACCCCAACTATATGCGCGATGGAAAATGGGTGATGGGCCATCTATATCCCTCGAAAGGGTTAACTATATCCCTCGAAAGGGTCAACTATATCCCTCGAAAGGGTTAACTATATCCATCGAAAGGGTTCTATGTACTGTGTACAAGGCCAACCCAATCACCCAGGGCACGCTACAAAGGTCTTGCCAATCTCAATTGATTGGCCCTGTTGAGTTAACGAAAACATGGTCGTGCACCTCCTGTAAGCTTGCAAGACTTGTTAACATTTTCATTAATGTTCCTCTTCTTTTCTTTATTGCTCTTTCACTTTATTATTACGGTATAGTTTACGTTACGATAATAACATACCACGTAAAGTCACATACTATAAGTAATAATAATATTAGCAATAATAATAATAAGGAACAATCATACGTAATCATATCATACATGAAACATCATCATTAATAAGCCCTTAGTCAACCTTGGTCAAAAACCTAAAGCACAGACTCCTAGAAAATTCTGTAAAAATTTCTAAGTGGTTAGGCGCATGGGAACTATTTGGGAGCATGAGCTTTGTTCGGGCGTTTTATCACTATGTAGTGGCATCAGCCAACACTTAAGCATTTATCACTTTAGGCGCATGAACTATTCAGGCGCATGGGCACTATTTGTGCGTATGAACACTTAGACACATGGATAATCTGGACGCATGGACACTTAGGCGCATTAGCCACTTGGGCGCATGGGCACTATTGGGGCGCATGGCCCTACACAGTCTCCGGCTAACATTTCTAGGTGCATGGACCGCTGTTCAGGCGCATGGGCTGTACTTAAATATTTCTAAGGTAATCTTAGGCTCATGGGCTACTGTTTAGGCGCATGGATTACACTTAAATCTTTCTATGTCAATTCAGGCGCATGAGCCTTATCTAGGCGCATGGACCTTCTGTTCGACATGTTTCCAGTATGTTTTCAAACCCAATCATCAAAGCCATCTGTTCTAAGCTTAATGTGGCTATTCTAAACAAGAACAACCTATAACCATTCAAGAATCAACATCCAATCATGCACATTACATACGGGTAAACATACATGAACTTTGAAAATCATTTTAATACATTTTCAGCCCTAAAGATAGTTTAAAACAAGTAAAAACCGGGGTCTAGAACTCACCTGATGCGACTTGGGTATATCTTCCTTTCTAACCCACTTGCAATGAGTTCAAACACCTAAGAACAACACCACACACACACACCCGAGCACATACACAACACATAACCACATGAACACATAACCGAGATAAAACCCTTCAGAAACACATAAAAACCACGAATTCTTACCTTGAATTCGTTTACTTCTTCTTCTTCTTCTAAAAGACGAGAGTTTTCCCCTGCTCTCTCTTTCTCTCTAAAACCGAAGAAATGTTGATGTGCAGTGAGGGTGGGTGGCCATGCCCACCTTTACACCAACTTTTTCAAAGTTTTGTCCTTTTGGAGACTTTTAGTCCCTCCACTTGGACTTACTTGCCTTTCTTCCTTTTTATTCCTCATATCTTGTCTTATTAAAATAACCGGGTGCTACAAGTCCACCCCTTATATAGGTTTTGTCCCCGAAACCTATTATTCCTCGAACTGATGAGGATAATGCTGCCTCATCTCCTCCTCAGTCTCCCCATGTAGACTCGGATCCCTTCCTGTGCTTCCACTGGTCATGCATAAGAGGAACCACTTTATTTCTCAGCCTCTTCTCTTTATGATCGATGATTGCCACTGGTTGCTCCACATAATTGTGCCTTTCATCTACTTTGATATCCTCCAGTGGAACAATCATGTCTTCATTAGCTATACACTTTCTCAGATGAGACACATGGAATGTCGGGTGAATCCCACTTAACTAATCCGGTAATTCCAACCTATTGGCCACCTCTCCTACTCGAGCAATGATTCAGAAAGGGCCTATATATCTTGGGCTCAACTTGCCCCGCTTCCTGAATCTCATAATACCCTTCCAACGTAAGACATTCAACATAACCCGGTCACCAACCTGGAACTTGATCGGTCTGCGTCGTCTATCGGCATACGACTTCTGCCTATCTTTAGCTGCCTTCATGAAGGCTTTAATCTTCTAAGCTTCTCAGTCATAGCCTCGATTACCTCGACGCTCCCCAATTCCTTCTGCCCAATGTCTCGCCAACATACGGGCGTCCTACATCTTCTACCATATAGCATCTCGTATGGTGGCATGTCTTCCAATGTCTGAATGGTCCTTTCTGACTGACCATCAGTTTGGGGATGATAAGCCGTGCTAATATGTAACCTCGTCCCCATAGCATCGTGGAATTTATTCGAAAATTTAGATGTAAACCGGGTGTCACGATCAGACACAATGGATACCGGCACACCATGACGAGTTACAATCTCCTTGATGAACAGGTCAGCGAACCTCTTGGATGAATATGTCTCGCGGATTAGTAGGAAGTGGACACTCTTTGTCAAACGGTCAACAATCACCTATATGGCATCGTACCCCTTCGGAGTACGTGGTAGCATCGTAATGAAATCCATGGTGATGTTCTCCCACTTCCATTCCGGTATATCCAAAGGTTGGATCTTCCCATACGGCTTCTGGTGTTCCGCCTTCACTTGCAAACAAGTAAGGCACTTACTCACATATTCCACCACATCACGCTTCATACCCGGCCACCAATAATCTTTCTTCATATCTTGATACATCTTTGTGGCACCAGGATGAACGGAGTATCGAGTCTTGTGAGCTTCATCCAAAATCCTCACTCGTAGATCCCCGAAACGAGGAATCCACACCTGTCCAAATTGAGTTTTAACACCAAGTGTGTTCTCACCCAATTCCCCAACCAGACCACTCATTCTTTCGAAGTTTAGGTGATCTTATTTTAATGCCTTATCTTGAAACTCCTTGACTTGCTTCATTACATCAGAGGTCATGATCAGTTGGTATGCTTTCACCCGAATCGGCTCGTTCCCCTCCTTCCGGCTAAGAGCATCAGCCGCCATGTTAGCTTTTCCCGGATGGTAACGGATCTCACAATCATAATCTTTTATGAGCTCCAACCATCTTCTCTGCCTCATGTTTAGATCTTTTTGCTCAAAGAGGTACTTCAAGCTCTTGTGGTCAGTGAAAATGGTGCACTTTGTCCCGTACAGATATTGCCTTCAAATCTTTAGTGCAAAGACCACGGCTGCTAGCTCCAAGTCATGAGTGGGATAATTGACCTCATGAACCTTCAACTATCGGGATGCATAGGCTATAACCTTCCCTCTCTGCATTAATACACACCCTAACCCAGAGTAAGAAGCATCTGAATATACCACAAGATCCTCGTTTCCTTCGGGTAATGACAAAACAGGAGCTTGAGTCAACCTCACCTTTAACTCCTCTAACGCCTGTTCTTGGGCTTGACCCCATATAAACTTTACATCCTTACGAGTCAACTTAGTCAATGGGGAGGCTATCTTAGAGAAGTCCTGAATAAACCTTTGGTAATATCCAGCCAACCCCAAGAAACTACGAATCTCGGATGGCGTCGTTGGAGACTTCCACTGCATCACAGCCTCCACCTGAGTCGGGTCTACCATAATCCCCTCGGGATTTATCACGTGACCTAAGAATTGAACTTCGCGTAACCAGAACGCGGACTTGGAGAAATTGGCATACAACTTCTCCCTTCTTAAGGTCACTATCACCTCCCGAATATGATCGGCATGCTCCTCTTCGCTCTTCGAATAAATCAGGATACATCAATAAACACAATCACTGATTTATCTAACAATGGCCGACACACTCGATTCATCAAATCCATAAAAGCAGCTGGCGTATTGGTTAGACCAAATGACATAATAAGGAACTCATAGTGATCGTGGCGCATGCGAAAAGCTTTTTTTGGAATATCCTGGTCCTTCACCTTCAGCTGATGGTAACCAGATCGAAGGTCTATCCTTGAAAACCAACTGGCACCTTGGAGCTGGTCAAACAGATCATCTATTCTTGGCAGGGGGCATTGGTTCTTCACCGTCAACTTGTTTAGTTCACGGTAGTCCATGCACATCCTCATGCTACCGTCTTTATTCTTCACAAACAGGACCGGAGCACCCTAGGGAGAGATACTCGGTCTAATAAACCCCTTATCGAACAGCTCTTGCAACTGCTCCATCAACTCTTTCATTTCTGTCGGAGCTAACCGATACGGTGCTTTGGCCACATGTTGAGCACCGGGTATCAAATCAATTGGGAACTCTATCTCGCGATCCGGTGGCACGCCGAGTAAATCTTCTGGAAACACATCCGAAAAGTCACACACAACTGGTACATCAAATAGTTGTGGTGTTGGCGCATCCACATCCTTTATGTAGGCCAAGTAGGCATTACATCCACGCCTCATGACGCGATCACCATAAACCGTCATCGAAATCACCTTCGGGATCATCGTGACGCGATCACCATAAACCGTCACTTTATTCCCGTCAGGCGTTGTCAATCGGATCATCTTCTTGGGACACACGATGTTGCTTCATAGGTTGCTAACCAGTCCATCCCTAGTACTACATCAAATCCACCTAGGGGAATCACGTGTAACCTAGCAGCAAACCTATGACCTTCTAGTTCTATGGCACAGTCCTTTTTTACATCAGTAATTCTAGTGGACTTACCAATAGCAGTTTCTACATCGAATGGTGCACGGACCTTTCTACTACTAACAGGCAACTTAGCACAGAACGTAGTGGAAATAAAACTCCTGCTAGCACCAGAATCAAATAATATAAAGGCGTAAATTTGGTTTACTAGAAACATACCTAACACAACATCGGAATCAGCTCTGGCATCCTCCCAGGTCATAATGTATACTCTAGCACTTGCCCTCTGCCCTCCTTCCTCCGGCTTCTTATTCCCCGCTTCCAAGCTCTCCGCCCTCAGCTTCTTACAGTCTCTAGCGATGTGGCCAGGCTGACCATATCTGAAGCATACGTTCATACCCATCCCACATTCACCAGTATGCGCCCTTCCAAATTTGCCACATTTCTTCCTCCCTGTGCCAGCTGTGACCACACGTCGGTCACCCACCTTCGCCACCTTATTGTTTGGAGCGGCTCCACCATTTCCAAACTGTTTCACATTCCAGTTCCTTCCATCCCCACTCGTTTTCTTCACCTCAGTCACCACCACCTCGCGCTCATCATATAATCTACCAGCCAAATCAACCGCCAACCTAAAAGTGCTCGGCCGGGCGATGGTCATATGTCTACGGATATCCGCTGGCAACCCTTAGATGTATCTCTTAATCTTTTGTGACAGTGGTGTCACTTGATCGGGCACCAACCACGCCATCTTATTGAATTTTGTAGTGTACTGCTGGTGTGTCATCATTCCCACCTCCAGCTGCAGGAATACTCTTTCTACCTTATCCATCTCTCTGTGGGGGCAAAATTCTTCAATCACTAGCTTCTTCAATTCAGGCCATCTCATTCTCCCAATGGCCCTGCTACCCTCGGCTTGGGCAATGTTGTCCCACCAGCACAAAGCTGAGTCCACTAAAGAGTGGGTAGCAAATTTCACCTTCTGGTCGGCACTCATTGATATCGAGGACAGCCTCCATTTCCCTCACCCACCGGTGAGCAGCTGCAGTTGTGCCGTTTCTGTCAAAAGTATGGGGCTTGCATCTTGTAAACGCCCCATAGTTACAGCCTCGGATCACCTCCGGCGTAGGCTCCTCTTTTTCCTCCTCCTCATCATCAGAGAAAACCATTTCCGGCTCTGGTTGTTCTCGTCCTCCCGAGGACCTGTTTCTTTCCTTTCTTTCCCCATCCCTTACAGCCTTGATCACTTCGGTCACCACAAGCGGTAGAATAGTCTGCATGACCTAGTGAACCTCTTCCACCACAGCCTCCATTACTGAGGCTCTCAGATTGGCGCTCTCGTCACCACCCTCCGGATGAGGGGCCTCTGGTTCTTCAAGAACCTCTTTCTCGACTCTGGGTCTCCCTTTTTTAGGTCAGGAAGCAGCACCAGGACCTCTACCATGAGAGGCTTTCAAAGATCTGCCGCCAGCCATCCACTAAAAGCACACTATACGATTCAAACACTAACGCGGCCATTCAAGGTAACACTCAGTTTATGTCAAGTATAGTAAGTCCCTAATTACAGTGGCCAGTTGTGATTAGCCACTTACTTTTCTTTTCATACACCAAGCATCTCCTATCCTAACTTAATCAGTATCTAAATCTACTAAGAGGACATAATCAAATAGCATGCACACATAATACCGGTTAACATTAAGAAAAGACATACCTGATGGCACGTACCTACTCGGGCTGACATCCGTCCATTTGTCCCATTTTTAGTTTAAGTTTAGGCTTTAAAAGTTCATTTAACCGAATTCTATTAAACTTTGGCTCTGATACCAACTTGTAAGGCCCCGTTCCCAGAAACCTCATAGATGGTCAATCACAGCAATTAAAACACTATACATTATAATTATACCAACTTAAGCAGCGGAAATAATTCATCAAAAACCATTCATTTCATTTAGAACACTGTTGTTACACAATACACCATCATTTTACTATTTACAAAAGATTTGTTTTATTGCATTACAAAACAACAGTAGCATAGAATACGAATGGATGTCAGTCTTTCCGTGCCGAGTAGCTTCACCCTCGTGCGATCCTCAGCAATAATTACCTACCAACTGAAAATGTATAAAAGTCAGTGTTGCTAAGTGAGTTCTAGTTTTAAAAGTAATAAAATACTTTCTATATGTTGTATATGAAAATACTCTTTTTTGTAAAATGCAACTCTGTACTGTATATACGAGCACACATTAACCATATGAACAAGTACTGTTCGTTCTCTTTACTATATGCCTTGTCTGTTCTGTAAACTTTTCTCTTTATGTTTCACTTTCTGTATGGACCAGTGAGCAATACCCCAACTATATGCGTGATGGAAAACGGGTGATGGGCCATCAATATCCCTTGAAAAGGTCAACTATATCCCTCGAAAGGGTCAACTATATCCCTCGAATGGGTCAACTTTATCCCTCGAAAGGGTTCTAGGTGCATGGACCACTGTTCAGGCGCATGGGCTGTACTTAAACATTTCTAAGGTAATCTTAGGCGCATGGGCTACTGTTTAGGCGCATGGATTACACTTAAATCTTTCTAAGTCAATTTCAGGCGCATGAGCCTTATCTAGGCGCATGGACCTTCTGTTCGACATGTTTCCAGTATGTTTTCAAACCCAATCATCAAACCCATCTGTTCTAAGCTTAATGTGGCTATTTTAAACAAGAACAACCTATAAGCATTCAAGGATCATCCAATCATGCGCATTACATATGGGTAAACATACATGAACTTTGAAAATCATTTTAATACATTTCCAGCCCCAAAGATAGTTTAAAACAAGTAAAAACCAGGGTCTAGAACTCACCTGATGCAACTTGGATATTTCTTCCTTTCTAAACGCTTGCAATGAGTTCGAACACCTAAGAACAACACCACACACACACCCAAGCACATACACAAAACATAAGCACATGAACACATAACCGGGATAAAACCCATCATAAACACATAAAAACACGAATTCTTACCTTGAATTCATTCACTTCTTCTTCTACAAGCCGAGAGTTTTCCCCTACTCTCTCTCTCTAAAACAGAAGAAATGTTGATGTGCAGTGAGGGTGGGCGGCCATGCCCACCTTTACACCAACTTTTTCAATGTTTTGTCCTTTTGGACACTTTTAGTCACTCTAGTTGGACTTAATTGCCTTTCTTCATTTTTATTCCTCATATCTTGTCTTATTAAAATAAGCGGGTGTTACACCATACTTTAAAGGCTAGCTGGATACAATTCACTAGAGAACAAACAAAATCAAATATAGAGTCAAAAGGCTGATTGCCTTTTGACTAGTGACTATGACATGCCATAGCTCATATCCTAATATATTACAAAAAGGATAAAATACATAAAGTAGAAAGTTACAGACTCAAGACCTCAATGTAAAGTTACCAAAAGTATGGACCTTTTCACCAACTTATGAAAGTTGGTGACTTTATAGATTTGCAGCTGAAAAGGGTCCAACTTTATGAAAAGTACATCAGATAAATCATGTGTTCAAAAGTCTTCGAAAGAAGTCTGTATTCAAGTGTTGGCTATAGAATACTTGGTCTTTAAAGTGACGGAAGACTTCATATTTGGCTTCGGAAGATGTTGGTCTTGGCTTCGGAAGATTTCACACTTAGTGTATATTCTAATGCTGGTGTGAATCTTCTGAAGCATTCTACTTCAGCACACTTGTGCATGCATTTCGGAGAGACTTTGGGTGTTTGGGTTGTATCAACCTTTACATTTAATCCTTACAAAAAGCGAAGAGGCTACAAAGTCAAGAGCCATTATCTTGAAAAGTATGAAGAAGTTTGCTGATAGGCAGAGGATGATGAGCTTCTTGAAATTGTATGGATTCTCACAAAGGAGACTTGGTCTTATGACTTTCTCCACCATGGATGAGCATATCAGAGTGATCAAGCACAAGATTCAAAGAGGTGAACTTGTTGACTTACACTCCCTATGAAGTCAGGTCCCTCAGGAAGTAGAGATTAAGGTTGAACCAGTTGAGAAACACAACTTGAATCTCCTACTGAGCCTCAGCTAGCTTCCACTTCTGATCCGTAGCATGGTTCTGTCCCCTCTCAATCTGAACTAGTGAGAGAGGAAAACCCAAAGGAGAAAGACAAATATGATCAATCAGGTCCTACAGGCCTGTCTTCTCAGTTAAAAGGTTCAAAAAGGAGAAAAAGGATGGCTTCCAAACCAAAGCCGATGAAGAAGAAGAAAGAAGCATCCATCTCCAAATGTCAGGATGAGTCAGAACACCAAAATATGTGCAAATAAAAGATGCTACACCAACTCCAATTCAAATAGCTACTCTAGCATCAGGAAGACCCATCTTGTCCTGGACATACACTATAAATTCGAAAAGATGGCATGTCATCAGAGATCAAGGTATTGAAAATATTACACATGGCAGGATATGTTTACTCTACCTCTACATGATCTCTTTGACATGAGAAGATATTTTGAGAGTTTGAGTGATCCTAATCATCTCATGAAGAAAGGGATGGTCATTATCCTGTTAAGGACTGTTAATATATGAAGTCTTCAAGTGTTTTGGTAGCATCCGCCTAGGGGGAGTTTGTAAGGATTAAATTTAAAGGCTGATGCAACCCAAACACCCAAAGTCTCTCCTACATGCATGCACAAGTGTGCTGAAGTAGAATGCTACAAAAGATTCACACCAGCATCAGAAAATACACCAAGTGTGAAATCTTCCAAAGCCAAGACCAATATCTTCTGATGCCAAAGATGAAGTCTTCCAAATCTTCAAAGTCAAAGTCTTCTGAAGCCAACACTTGAAGACAGATTTCTTCCAAAGACTTTTGAACACATTCTTTATCTGATGTACTTTTCATAAAGTTGGACCCCTTTCCGCTGCAACTCTGTAAAGTCACCAACTTTCATAAGTTGGTGAAAAGGTCCATGATTTTGGTAACTGTACATTGAGGTATTGAGTCTGTAACTTTCTACTTTATGTACTTTATCCTTTTTGTAATACATTAGGATGTGAGCTATGGCATGTCATAGTCACTAGTAAAATAGCAATCTGCCTTTTGACTCTACATTTGATTTTGTTTATTGTCTAGTCAGTTGTATCCAGTTGGCCTTCAAAGTTTGGCCATCTGTAGGATGTAGTATATGTATCTCAAGTATTTGTAACTTTCTCATATGCTTTGTAACATTTGTAATAGAACTTGAGAAAGCAATATACTGCAATCTTGAAAACCAACTCCTTATGTGTTTTGCTATCTTGCTCCGTCTCATATTTACTTGTGTTCTTAGTATCATTAAAAGGTTAACAGTTCCCTGATTGATTTGTTAAGTTTTCTTAGCAACTCTCCTCACTGTGTTGTTCTGTTGTAAGTGCTAACCCTTCACCATCCTGCAATTGGTATCAGACCATTCCATGCTCTTGTTATAAGATCTCACCATCTTAAGATCCCTCACATACACATAATACTTAACGACTCAAATGGCAGCCATTTCCAAATCTAATATGGAAACTAGAACCATGACAAAGTCCAAACTGATCACTCTTGATGACTTTGAAACCTGGTGCCAAAGAATGGAAGGATTCATCAGGTCTCTAGACTCAAGAGGAGTCTTTTAAAATGGACCTTATATACCAAGCACCTCTTTTACAACTAGAGGTGGTATGATCCCCAAGGCTATGGCTGACTACTAAGATGAAGATAGAAAGAGAGTAGAGATTGACTAGAAGGCCATGACACCCCTTCAGACTGCTCTTCCAAACTCTTTATACAGAGGTTTCAAGAAATGCAAAACAGCTAAACAACTCTGGGATGCATTAAAACTAATGTATGAGGGTTCCTCTGAAGCAAAGGAGAACAAGAATGATCTCCTAAAGAAGCAGTTTGAAAAATGCACCTTTAAAGCAGGTGAGACCATGACTTAACAATATTTCAGGTATGTTGAGATTATGGATACCCTAGTGGATGGTGGAGTAGCTCTTGAAAACAGAGAATTGTGAGGAAGTTCATGTCCTCTCTTCCTGGGCAATAGACATACTACTGCGTTACTATCAAGAGAACTGAGAACCTGAAAACTCTCACTTTGATAGATTTGTATGGGATTCCTAGTGGTTACCAGATGGAGATGAATATGCAAAATTCATCTGGAAAATCCATCAATCAAATAGGTTCAACCCTTGATGTGGTTGAAAGGGATAGCATAGAACCCCAACATCATCTCATATGCTACCCTGAAAAATTACAAAAGGGTCCTTTCATCACCTTCCCTAAGACACCATGGGAGAACTACACTCAAGGAGGCCCATTCCAAGAGACAAGTTCTTCTCAAGCCTTTGTGTCTTCTAATGAAAGTTGTGGCAGCTTTCTATTCACCATTGAAGATCTGGAGTGTATCCATCCACATGATCCCGAGTATATGGAAATAGTCCAGCAAATGGCTCTTCTCACTCAGAGAGACAAGAAGTTCTACCAGCAGACGGGAAGAATGTTTCCCAGCAATACAACCAGTGGAAAGTTTGGACCGGACAAAAGCAAAGTCAAATGTTACAACTATAACTTGATGGGCCACTTTGCTAGAGAATGCAAGGCACCAAGAACAAATGATGGCCAAGCACAGTCTAGACCAAACTACACTGATAAAGCTACCTAGAATGAGAGGCCAAAGCAGCAGCTGCAGTTGCTGTTGAAGAAGGAGGCTTTGACTAAATCTTTCAGGTGGAAGATGCATCTCCAAAACAAGCATTTATGGTTGACCATGATTAAGAAAAGGGATTAGAACATCTCTGTACTCGTGAATGTATTACTAAAGTCAACAGATACAGGTCCTACAACTTAGAAATGAGATCTGATCTTGAGTCCTTAAATATCCTAAAGGCTGATACAATAAAGGCTGAATGTGACTATAAGCTAAAGATAGATGACTTAGAGAAAACCATTTCAGTTCTTAAACATGAGCACACCAACTATAGGACTCAATTCAAGGATCTTATAACTATGTTGACTGAATGCCAGGCTGAGCTTGTGATTAGAAAGGCTAGGGTAGAAAAATGTGTTCTTGAAGAAGAGACCTCAAGAACATGATATCCTCATCCCTACATGCCAAAGTATGTTATCAAAACAAGCAGGGATTGGGATCTTGTGAGATAGCTCCTCCACACATAATCTTGTCTGTAAGATCACCTAGGTGGAACATGTGAAGATCAGCTACCTCTCATTGATCCTTTGAGTGAAGAGGATGAAGAAGTGATAGTAAAGATTTCCTCTAAGAAGAGTGAAGAGGAGGATTCTAAGAAGGGTCACTATCCTTCTGAGGAGAAAAGAAAGACTGTGATGACAAAGTCTATGAGGAAGAACTTGATTAGAAAGAGCAAAAGAAAAGCGAGGAAGGCTCAAGAGATCAAGGCCACTTTTGATCATAGGCAGAAACAAGTTTTTATCTTTGCATGGTTTGAAGTGGTGAAGACTAAACACATCAACCTAAATTCTTTGACAAAGAGTTCTGGTTCATGGTCAAATCACCTCAGCACCAAGAAGAAGGCTGATCTGTTGTGTACCATTGCTACACAGCCTGGACCATCCAACTCCAAGAATAGTTCTCAGCCCAAAAGGACTGTCTCAGCATCTGCAAAGATGAAGGTGGAGAACGGATGTGATCAAAGTCAGTCTTGCTCTAAAAAGAAGGCTCTTTGGAAGAAAAAAATGGAATGTGTTATGTGTGAAAGCACCTCTAATCTTCTAAGGATTGTCCATACAATCAAAGAGGTACTTTCCATATGACCATGAAAAAGACTTCCAAGAGCTCCAAGAAAAATTCAGATTTGGAAGGAAAATTTGTTTCCTTTGGAAGCTCCAAAATGAAGAAGAAGACAAGTGGAAAATTTCCTTAGGAAGAGAATTTGGTCTCGGAAGAAAGGAATACTACCGAAGCACTGAAGTATGCTGCTGTGTTTGCAGAATCTTCTGAAGTCCAGTCATCCAAACTTCCGAAGTCTCAAAAGATTTTGAAGTGATGAAGGTCAAGTCCAAACTTTCAATGGTGGTGTGAAAGTAAAGGAAAGACCAAATGACTGAATGTTCTCCATTAACAACAGCACAAGATCCTCAAAGCACAACTATAGGATCTATTACTGCTACATTACCTTCTACTTCTTCTGTTAAGCCCAAGACCAATAAGGATTGGGTTTCCAAATGTAACTAATTATTTTCTTTGTGTTGGAACAACTCAAGACAAACAAGAATGTCTAGATCATTGATAGTGGTTGTTCCAGGCACATGACATGCAGTAGGTCATGAAAGGATTGGTATCTAGTTTGATCAATTAGATTAAGATTTGCAGTGGAATAGCACAAGAATTAGACGAAATTTAAGCAAGAATAATATGTATATTCAATCAAACAGCAACGGTTATAGGGAGAGAGTTTTCTGCAAAGAGAATATTTTCATTCACGCACACGCTTTAGTTTAAGGAAATTAGGTCAACATTCCTTTTATAAAGGAATGTGACATCAACTGACGTCACTTGATAGTGACAGCTAACTGATTTATACAAACAACTAAAAGTAAACTAAACTACTGAAGATGTCCACAACAACTGAGGACACATTCACAAAAAGCTAAGTACAAGCCAACATTACAACTACTGAAGGTATAAAATCTGAAGTGTAAGAACTTCAGATGTTTTACATAATATAAAACTACTGATTACAAACTACTGAAAAGTAAACCATCACAACTACTAAAGAGAACTACTTCAACTGTTGTGACAACTTCTGAGAACTTGGTCTTGAGACTTTGTCTTCAGCAGTTGTCTTCAGACTTTGTCTTCAGTTGTTGTCTTCAGACTTTGTCTTAAGTTGTTGTCTTTAGACTTTGTCTTCAGCTGTTGTCCTCAAACTTTGTCTTCAAACTTTGTCTTCAGACTTTGTCTTCAGCTGTTGTCTTCAGCTGTTGTCTTCAGACTTTGTCTTCAGACTTTGTCTTCAGACTTTGTCTTCAGACTTTGTCTTCAGACTTTGTCTTCAGACTTTGTCTTTAGTTGTCTTCAGACTTTATCTTCAGCAATTGACTTTAGACTTTGTCCTCAGACTTTGTCTTCAGACTTTATCTTCAGCAATTGACTTTAGACTTTGTCCTCAGACTTTGTCTACAGACTTTGTCTTTAGACTTTGTCTTCAGCTGTTGTAGATCACTTCAGTTGTTTTGATGTTTGTGGGACTTAAAGGTTTTTCTGATCTGGCTCATTGGTTCTTTTGGTCCAACAAACTCCCCTTGAACCAATGCAGCCAAAACCTTTAAGATTATTGATGTCCCACTTATTGGCAGAAACATTTTCTGGATCAGCTCAGAAATCTTCAAATTAAGCTCAGGCCAGGGAAGAGGTTTCAGAAAGTTTGATTGGCAAAGGATGAATGGAATCTCTGTCTTGGGGAATTGGACACAGAGCCGTTACCCCATTCATGAGACCTACTTCCCAATGATGAGTCTATAAGACTCTCTGACATAGGCCTCAAGGAATACAATTTGTTCTTCGATTGTGATTTCTTCAGCTTCGCTTTCAAAGAAGAACTCAGGCCCATAGTACTCTCATAAGTACTTAACATTCTTTCCATTCTTCAGCTCCACAATAGTTATTTCTTTGTATGCAAACTCAACAGGATGAGTGCGTTCAAGCAACAACTGGAGCTCATTTCTTCTTATTTCTTCAAGCTTCTTGTAGATCAACCCCTTCTTTACCATTTTGTTTTCTAGTAAAGTTTGTGGAGTCATCTTAGACTTGTAAGCTCTCTTGAAGTCATCAAAAATTTTCCAGGGTGACACTACAATGGCCCGCATTATCACAGCATCTACAATATTCTTTACTTGGCCATTGTATCTACTTGGAATCTTCTTTTTATGAATTCTGTCACTTAGTCTGGGGTCAGGCCAAATTCTCACTCTCTTTTTCTGATATTGAAATCTGAATCTGATAGCATACAACCTCTGAGCATGTTTCTTCATAGCTTGTATGGATGAAGACTTACGAAACTCTTTATCAATCATCCTTAACATCTGCTCATCATGTTGTTTGTGTTGTTCTTCTTCTTCAAGGTTGACTTTTACCATTTGCCTTTGGATGTCAGGTGTGATTGTTGTTCGTTGACTTCTGGGCTCAGGCATCTTTATTTTAAGAACAACAGAGATTGGCAGACTATCATCCTCAACATCATCTTCTTCTTCTTCCATCCTCAACACCCTTCTCTTCCTCTTGGGTACATCATAGGTAGTGGTTTGAGTAGGTTTCTTGGGTAAAGGAGTTGGTTTTGAGGGATGTGAAGTTGGTTGTTTTGGTGTAGGAGATTGTACAGGTTGCTCTAGCATCTTGGTTGTGAGTGAAGCTTTGGATAACTTTTCCATATCAGACCTTTTCCTAGCACCAGCTTCATCAAGAGCTCCTATGATCAACCCTTTGTTGAATACTTCAGAAGAACAGATCCTGGTGGTTATCTCCAAAATACTGTCTCTGGACCATGACTTCACTTCAATGATTGATCTTCCCAAATGCTTTGATATGAATCTTGTCATAGATTCTAGCATTTCCCTTTCTTTCTCACTCCAAGTTGCCCATCTATGTTCAATCTCTTGAATTTCTAGCCTTCTGATTTCAGAGTCAAGTTTGGTTGTGTCAAAACCTTGTCTGAAGAGTCGATCAATGATCTTATCCATAGATCTGCTATGTTTCTCATGAGCTTCTTTGATCAGTTCTTCTAACTTTTTCTCACCTTCAGTCTGTTCAGAACTCTTCTTTCTTGTAGGTGATCATCTCCTTTTCTTTCTTCTCTTTTTCTTCTTCCTCTTCAACTCTCTTTCTTTTGTCTACTTTCACTGACTTAGACTCCCCCTTTTTGGTTGCATTGAGTTCAGGGGTTTGAATGTCAGAAAGCCTCTTAGAAACAGTAACATCAACTAAGGTTTGAAGATTTGAGGAAAGCTTCTCATCAATGGTGTGATGCACAATGTTAGAGATGATGGAAGTGATGAGAGGTAAGGAGGATTGAAAGGCAGTAACCATTTGCTTAGAGGGGTTCTGTCCCTAAGAAATGGTGCTTGAATCAGAGGCTGGTGGCAAAGTTGTTGGGAGTGGCTTAGTGTTTGGGAGAGCTTCAGAAGAAACTGCTATCTGTGGGTGAATTTGGGTAGATGGACTTGATTCTTATGACATTTTGGCAAGCAGTTCTTGTAGTCTGCATACCTCAGTCTCAAGAATGGTGTTGTGGGCTAGAACATCAAAGAAAAAGCCTAGGTCATCATCAGTCTTTGCTGAATCATCTGACCTCCTGATTAAATAAGGATGAACATGTGCTGAGTGTAGATTAGTATTCACATGTGCCCCTATTTCTTGGAACTGGGGACTTCCTGCATTAGGATGATGTCCTTCATTGGCAGTTGCCTCTGGTAAGGTCTTAGAGATGATACCACCTTCATCTTGTTCATGTGCTCAAACAGGAGAAGAGGCAGCCTCACCAGATGTTCAAATCTCCTCCTCTACACAAGGAGATTGAACTCTGTAATCCCTATGTTGTGGGTTGTCAGCCACATTATAATCCTCTCCCTCAACTGTTAAGGTTTTCCCAGTGGTAATAGGTTTCTGGGGGTTAGAGGAATGTAGTTGAGTTAGCACTTGTGCAATCACCACAGTTGGGCTTGTAGGGGTGGCTTCAGTGGGAGATAAGTGTGAAGAGGATTACACCTGGGGTGAATGGTGCTCTTCAATGGCAATCTTCTCAAGTGAGAGAGATTCCAGTAATGTGGTTTCCCCATTTTTGGTTGCATCAGGATCCTGTTGAGAGGATACCTGAGCGGGTTCAGCTGGTAGAGTCATGGAAACTACAGGGGGATTACTACCCGTAGTGACATCCTGCCTTTGTGTTGGAGGGGCATCATCAGGGGACTCAACTCCCTAAGTAGCCTTTTTGGTTTGTTTGGATTGTGGTTTGGAGGGGACTTTGGATCTGGAGCATAAGGCTGTAGGTTCCTTCTGCTTGGGTTTTAGCAGTTTGTCATCCTTTTTAAGGTGTGGGTCAGAGTTGTGCCTGGAGTATACCTCTGGCAAAACTACCACAACAGGGACTCCAAGATCAACAGGGCCATCAGATTTTAATTGATTTATGATTATGGCCATAAGAAACCTTGGATATAATATCCATCTGTTAGCCACAGGTTTTATTACCAGATCTTTTAATTCCAAAAATATAATTCCAGAAAAATTTAAGCTTTGGCGTTCAAGGATAGAATACAATACCTGCTGCCACCTGGATGACATTTGATCCCATGAAGAGGATTTAGGGGCAAGGAAGACATTGATCATGTGGAAGATTAGGTGTTCAGCATCATAGAAGTGCTTCTTCAGAATGGTTGTAGCACTTAGGTCGCCCTCATATCCATGGTTAATGAATGATAGATCAGTGGTGCCCTTCGAGTATTTGGTAACAAAGGTGGCATCATTCAGTTCTAGGGTTTGGCGAATGATAGCAGGAGTGACTACCACCTTCTTCTGGCTTACAAATGACTGGAGAGTGATCGTGACATCATTCTCACCAATATGGATAGTGACATTTGTCAAGAATTGGCGAAGGGTATCGGGATAGATGGTTGGATTCTGAAGAAAAGCCGTTTGATATGGGGAATCAACCATCAGATCAATGGCAGCATCAAACTTAGTCCAAAAGGCCGATTTTGTGAAGTAGGCAACACAGTTGTGTCGTGGTTTGATTTGCATGGTCGCCATAAATGGAAGACGAACATTCGGAAAACGACTTATGAAAAGTTTGAAGTTGGGGTTAGGTATTTATAGGTTATGAAATGACTGAAAGAAAACAACTGAAAGTTTTGGCGTTAGTCATCAGTTGTTAGAAAACTACTGAAGACATGGTTTTAACTTTCAGATGTTGTAAACAACTGAAGACTTGGTGTTAGTCATCAGTAGTTTGAAACTACTGAAGACTTGGTTTTGGCTTCAGTTGTTTTGAAATGAAACAGTAGTTGTTTGAAACAAATGAAGAGTAAAATTGCTCTTCAGTTGTTGTCGTCAATTCATAGATCTCAGTTGTTTCATTTGGCCTTAACCTTACTCAACAGATTATCTGATTTTACTTTTAAGTAATTTAGTCTTCAGTAGTTTAGAAAACTACTAAAGATAAAATAACTGATCAGTACTTATTTTTGACAGTTGTATACTAATGCTCATCAGTACTTGTGAACTGAGATCATCAGTAGTTGTCAAATCATTCAAGCTGCAGCATACCAAGCCTTAGCACTAGATTTTGGAAAGATGCAATGTCCAAAGGCTTAGTAAATATATCTACAAGCTCATGAGCACTAGGAACAACCTTTGGATCAATCAGACCTTTTTCATAACAATCCCTTATAAAATGATGTCTGATCTCAATATGTTTGGTCCTAGAATGCTGGACAAGATTCTTAACAATACAATGAGCTGAAGCACTATCCATCAGTAAAGGAGTCTTAGTCTCTGTAATGTCATAATCCAGTAATTGATTCTGAAGCTAGAGTACCTAAGATGTACAACTTGCAGCAGCAATGTACTCTGCTTCAGCAGTGGATATAGCAACTGAAGTTTGTTTCTTACTCTGCCAAGAAACTAAACAATTACCTCGAAATTGGCATCCACAAGCGGTTGATTTTCTGGTTAATTTACACTCTGCATAGTCACTATCAGAGAAAGCAACTAATTTGCAAGAGTGCCCAGTGGAATATCAAAGTCCTAGAAATTGAGTTCCTTGCAAATATCTAAAGATCCTTTTGACTACAATCATATGGGATACTTTAGGTGCAGCCTGAAATCTAGCATAGACACAAGTTGCAAACATAATTTCTGGTCTAGAAGCTTTAAGGTACATCAAGGAACCAATCATACATCTGTAAAGAGTTTCATCAACTGCTTTACCTTTCTGATCAGCATCCAGTTGTGTGGTGCTGCACATAGGAGTAGAACAGGACTTACATTTTTGTAAATCCAACTTTTTCAACAAATTCTTTGTATATTTTGACTGATGAATGAAAGTTCCATCAGCCATTTGTTTGATTTGAAAACCCAGAAAGAACTATAATTCTCCTATGGCACTCATTTCAAACTTTTGTTGCATCAACTTAGTAAAGGCATCACACAACTGTGGATCAGAGGATGCAAAAATAATATCATCCACATAAATTTGAACAAGATGCTTATGCGTACCTACTTTCTTAATGAACAAAGTTTTATCTATGTAGCCTCTAGTGAAATTATTTTGAAGAAGAAAGTTAGACAGTGTTTCATACCAGGCTTTAGGAGCTTGTTTTAACCCATAAAGAGCCTTATCAAGCTTATACACCCAATCTGGATGTTTATGATCTTCAAAACCTAGTGGTTGACACACATAAACTTCTTCTTTTATTTTACCATATAAGAATGCACTTTTGACAACCATTTGAAAAACTTTAAGATTACTGAAAGCAGCATAAGCTAAGAACAATCTGATTGCCTCCAGTCTGGCTACAGGGGCAAAGGTTTCATCATAATCAACACCTTCTTCTTGTGAAAACCCCTGTACAACCAGACTGGCCTTGTTCTTGACAATTTGACCTTTTTCATCAGTTTTATTCGTAAACAACCATTTAGTGCCTATTGCACACTTACCTTGGGGTAGGGGAACCAGTTCCCACACTTGCTGCTTTTGAAACTGAAGAAGCTCAAGTTGCATGGCTTCAACACATCCATTGTCTCTTAATGCAATATGATAGTTCTTTGGCTCTTGCTGACTGATGAAGAGAGCATAAAAGCAGAAATTGGACAATTGACTTCTAGTTGAAACATCAGCATTTATGTCACCAATGATCTGAGACATGGGGTGATTCTTTAGTTCTTGATACTTAATAAGATCTGTGCAAGTGTTTGTAGGTAATTCAGCAGCAAGAGATGTTGATTCAGACTCTTGAAACCTAGAATGAGATGGCAATTCAAATGAAGTAGAGGAATCAGAGATCTCATCAGCATTTGTTGTGGATGAAACTGCTGAAACTACAGGAACATCAAGGTTAGTAGACTCAGGCAGGTGATCACTAAACCTTGCATTTGTATCATCAGATGAATGACTGGTTGCAGGAGATGACAGATTCACAGAATCTACAACAGCTGGAGGCTGATAAGGAACATATTGCAGTATGTCCAAATCAAATAACTCCACAGGGATTTGTGGGATTTTCTCCTTTGGAGATTCATTAAACTTTACATGCAAGGTTTCTTCAACTATCTTTGTTCTGCAATTAAAAACTCTGTATGCCTTGTAAGTAGATGAATACCTAACAAAGTACCCTGCATCCACCTTTGATTCAAACTTCTGAAGTCGATCCTTTGTGTTAAGAATATAACAGGGACACCCAAATGCTCTAAAGAAGGAAATCAGAGGAGCCAAATGATGTAACACTTCATAAGGAGTCTTCATCAACCTCTGATTTCCTAACACTCTATTTTGCACACAACAAGCTGTGTTGACAGCTTCTGCCGAAAAGGTTAGTGGCAAACCAGAATCAACCAACATTGACCTTGCGGCTTCAATAAGGGTCATGTTCTTTCTCTCCACCACTCCATTTTGTTTAGGAGTTCTTGGAATGCTATACTGCCTCTTGATTCCCTTAGAGAAATAGAATTCATCAAGTGTGTGGTTTCTAAATTCTGTGCCATTATCACTCCTCACACACTTGGCAGAAAGGGAGTACTACTTTTCCACATGCAACACAAAGTAGATGATGATTTGACCAGCCTCATCTTTTGAATGTAAGAAGAAGGTCCATACAAATCTGGAATAATCATCCACAATTACCAGACAGTATTTTTTCTTTGTCATGCTCATCACTCTTACTGGACCAAAAAGATCCATAGGCAGTAATTGCAAGCAGGCAATGGACTTTGGTTCTTCTAATGGAGGGAATGATACTTTGTGTTGCTTTCCTTTTAAACAAGCAGAGCAGTTTTCATTACATTTGAACTCCTTTAATGGCAGACCTCTCACTGAACCATGATGGATAAGTTGGTTCATGTTTTTAAGATTCACATGACCAAGCCTTCTGTGCCATAGTTCAGATTCCTGAGGAGAGGCCTTGGAGAACAGACATGGATGGCCTTTTAGATCAATTTTCTTTGATAAGTCTAAGGCATATACTCTTCCAATCCTATTGGCCTTCGGGAGAGTATATTCATCTAATATCTTGTAAATCATTCTCAAAACATTGGAAGACAGAATCCGATAGTTTTGACTGGTGAAAAGTGCAACATGCCCTTTATCACACATTTGACTGACACTCAACAAGTTGTACTTGAGATTCTCCACATGGTTAACATCATCAAATCTTATCTCACCATTTGACACAAAGCCTTTGCCGATGATGTAACCCTTAGCATCATTATCAAAAGATACAAATCCCTTCTTTCCTTGAGAGTAGTCATGAAGAAGAGAACTGCTCCTTGTCATATGCATAGATCCTCCACTGTCCACATACCAGATGCTTCTATGGCATGCTGAAGAACCCGACATGTGTCACAACAAACTAGTTAGCTTTTGAGACCCAAACCATTTTGGTTTTGGGTCTGTTCTCATCAACAGATTTTATACTAACTGATTTGTCATGATTAACAGCCTCTGAAGGTGGAGATGGTGCTGAAAAGGATTCCTTTGATTTTGACTTAATTTTCCTTTTCAGTGGTTTAATCACAAGTACATCTATTTGGTTAACTCTCCCTAACAGATGTTGAATCATCATAACAAGTTGTGTCTGATTGGTTGTTAAAGCCTTCAGTTCAGTAGACACATCAGTATTTGTTTTTGATTGGTTTCTATGACTCACCATGTCCTCCTTTTTGAAAGACACAGACTTAGTCTGGTGTTTTGATATTCCATGAGGAATACTTTCAACTGTTTTATTATAAAACCCTTCCTTCTTTTTAGATTTTTGTAATAACTTTGGGTTATCAATTTGAGATGTTTGTGGCACAAACTTGGTTTCAAATTCATCTTTCATTTTATTAATTTTCTTTTTAATGATTTTGTCATTGTTGAATTTTGAACCCTTTCTGTACCAACATTCATAAGTGATATGATTGAATAGACCCTATATTTCACATGGCTTTTTCTTCATCTTCTGTTGTTCAACTGCTGAAGAAGATGAAACTACTAAAGGTGTGTTCTTCAGTACTTTCTTCCTCTCAGTACTTATGCTAAGTACTGAAGGATTTGTAACAACTAAAGACTTGTTCTTTAGAAGTTTTCTATCAGTACTTTTGGATTTCCTAATAGACTCTTTAGCAGTTGTCAACCCATGTTTGTTTTCATTTGGTTTGAAATGTTCTTCAGGACTTGTTACTTGCTCTTCAGTACTTTGAATACTTTGTGAGACAACACTTGAAGTGCTCAGCTTTTCTTTGATCATGTGTTTATCAGCAGTGAGACCATCAGGAGATTGATTAGCTGAGGTACTATTACTAACTTCATCCTCTGATTTTGCATTATCACTTGAGGATGAGACACATGATGATGTGGTTTGAGAATTGCTTTCACCTTCAGATTTTACTTCTATCTTGGGAGTAAAATCTGTAGGAGGTACAGTGTGATTATACCCAATCTCAAACTTCACATTTGAAGTTGTTTGCTTACTGAGAAGCATTTCAAACTCCTTGCAGGATTTTACCCAGCGTTCACACTCTACTTGAGTAGCTGCAAGTGTTTCTTGGAGATTCTTATGATTCTCTAAAATGACCTCTACCTTTGCCTTTTCATCAGTGATTTGGCATTTTAATTTGTAAATCTCATCATCTTTTTCCTTTAAAACAGACTCAAACTTAGCTTTTCTTTTGGAAATCACTTTCTCTAGGTCAAGATTTTGATTAATTAAAGCTACATTTGATTCTCTAATTGAGACAAAAGCAGCTATGCATGACTCAGAACACAACTTGGCCTTAGCCTCAGAAGATACATGTGGTACCTGTGATGATGAAGCATTTGAGCATGAACCATCAGTAGACTCCAGGGCCATAAGAGCAAGATTTCCAAAAGGATTTTCACCACTATGTTGACCAGCACCAGAAAACACTTGTTCAGAATAACAAGAAAGATCATCTGGTAAGCTACTCCAGTCAACAACTCCAGGTGTGAAAAAGCTTTGATGTGATTGAGATTGAGATTGTTGATTTGATTGAGATGGTTGAGGCTTAGGTAGGGCATGTGGTTGTTGAGCTATGGGTACTGAAACCTGATTGGACTGAGGCATGTAAAAACAGGGATAAGGATATGGCATTTGACCCTGAGAGACAAAATATGCAGGACATGATTGAATTTGTTAATGATGACCAGAACTGGTAGAGTGTTGCCCTTGTTTTGTGAGCTATTGCATGGAAAGTTCACAAAGGGTGCAAAAGAGTTAGATCCAGATGATCTACACTCTCTTGCAAAATGTCCATGTCTATGGCACTTGTGACACCTCAACTTGCTCTTGTCAAAACCAACTTTGGTTTTTCCAGAGAGACCAGGAAATTTTCTACCTGTCCTTTTGTAAAATTTTTGAGATCTGATATTGATTAATGCCATTTGGCTCAAAATATCCATCTCTTCTAGATCATCATCAGCAATTCCTTTCAAATCATCCATCAAAAAGCACAAATTATCACTATTACACCCTGAATTACTATCAACACCAACAAAAGCAGGATCTCCACTGTTTGAAGAGAAATCTATATGCTCATCATAAGAACTTTCTGATGCAGCATATTTTGACTCATGACCGACCAGAGTAGTATTCCCTGGTACAAAATCATCAGTGAGCTTCCCAGATGAAGCCAGATTCCTTTTCTGTTCTATCTCTCTTTCAAATGTTAACACTTTCCCATGAAGTTGGGTGAGAGATAGATTGTCCAGATTTGCACTGGAGCGTAGGACAGTAGTATATGTGTCCCATCTCTCAGGCAAGGATCTGAGGTATCTGTTATTCATCTGAGTGTTTGTACATTCATGCTTAACCATTTTCAGCTCATATATCAAACATGAAAATCACTCAAACTATTGAGTGAGTGACTCACCCTTTCTATGAGAGAATGTCTCGTATTGTTGGGCAAGGATCTCTTTATTGTTTGCCAAGACCTCATCAGTTCCTCCAAATTGTTCTTTCAGAGCAACCCAGAGGTAATGAGCAGTTCATGATGCATAAGTCCATAATAGATTTCATTTGGCAGTGCCATGGCTAGAATTCCATGGGCTTTAGCATCAATTTCAAACTGTTTCAGATCTTCATCTGAGTATTGCTCATTCTTCTTTGGAACCATCTCATTGGTTTCTGGATTACTCACCATAGGCTTATATGGTCCATGAACCATAGATTTCCAACAACCTGAAATGTTGACAGACAGGTGATGGAGCATTCGACATTGCAATATGTTATACTCACTCCTAATAAGCATCGGAGGTGTAAAGTCGGTTTTTCTCCAGATCGATAAACATCCGAGCATGTTCTTGACGGAAGGATAAACAGCACAAACCAAAAGTCAAATCAATAACACGAACTATCAAATATTGGTTTCGTTGATAAAAACCTAACGATTACAAGCTCGTTACAACATAAGAATCAAGACTCTTGGCAAGGGGAAGATCGAGCATGATCTCCCCTCTCATCCGGCAGCCCTAGGCTCCAGGTAGACTTCCTCTCAATCCTTAATCTCTCTATACATTGAAACTTGTATATATAGGCCTCGGCCATATTATATGTGACTGGGCCCATTCGTACGAGTGGACCATGCGTATGGTTCAATCGTACGACTTGACCATGCGTATGGTTCAATCGTACGACTGGACCATACTTATGGTTCAGTCTTACGAATGTCCCAATCGCATCTCTTAGTCGCACGGGTTGTCCATTAGCATGGCTCAGTCGTATGACTGAGTCTCATTCGCATATGCTCCTGCGAATGACCCAGTTTCATGTGTTTACAACATATCAGGTGTATAACATTAAGCCTAGACTATTCGACAAGTGACGGACACACTATATATGACTATATATGCTCCAACAAATTCCCCCTTGTACGTTGCTTGTGAATAGTAGATAACACCTCTTACGATCTTTAGTCAATCTTTGCTCTGGTTGCCAATAGAATCAAACGAACACCATATTAGCCAACGTTGCTGATCCGTCAGGTTACTACCACATCCCTGAAAATGAATTTAGGCACAATAGCTTTCGTTTACTTTGCAGAACACCATCACAGCAGCAAGATTCCCCATATGACTGATTTTTCCAGATAATGATACGAACAATTTTCCATTGCTTCAATCTTCACACAAGCTAACCTGATTAACATCACCACCTGCAAAAATTCCCCCTCACATTCAGCATATCCCAATATATAGACATTGTGCACTCCTTGCGTCTTGACACGGTGTATTGGGCAAAAGGTTGAAGGCTCCAATCCACAGCTGACAATATCAACCAAATCAGCATGCACGAAGATTCATCATCGGAAACCGGTTCACATCATCACTTTCTGATTGTGTCTTCACTTTCTCTATACAAGGATTCCCCCTAAGAAGCAGAATCCTTTCTGGGTGGATAAATATAACTTGATTGGCCCATAAGTAGTCAGATGCTCCTAACTACCCCACAAAATCAACACCAACTGCTGACATCTTCTCTTCTCTCTTTCGTGTTCCAGTTACATTCACCTATTCTTGAAATCCGACGAATAATGGGGTACATATCGAACTTATTTGACAAACGAACCTCTGGGTGAATATGCTTTGCTCATCTTCAAATCTGTGCAAAAAGCTGTTCCAGACTCTTTTTTTTTGGTCTGGAACAAATGCGTATGAGTCAATGCGTATGAGTTAATGCGTATGAGTCAATACGGATGGCTCATTCGTGTGATTAAACATACGACTAGTCCAGTCGCACGACTGAACATACGACTGGTCCAGTCATACGAAGGGCTCATTCGCATGATCCAGTCGTACGAATGCTCCATTCGCATGGCCCAGTCGCATGAACGGGTCTGCACGCAGATTTTCAGATCTGCAGCCACCAGGGCTGCCCAAAATCCTAATCTGACGAATTCAACATGAACCGAAACAAAGTAGACATCATCAGATTCGAAAGGTGATAGGAATTAGGCTCCGGGTAGACTTCCTCTCAATCCTTAATCTCTCTACACATTGAAACTGGTATATATAGGCCTCGGCCCATATTAGATGCAACTAGGCCCATTCGTACGATTGGACAATACGTATGGTTCAATCGTACGACTGGACCATGCGTATGGTTCAATCGTACGACTGGACCATACTTATGGTTCAGTCTTACGAATGTCCCAATCGCATCTCTTAGTCGCACGGCTGGTCCATTAGCATGGCTCAGTCGTACGACTGAGTCTCATTCGCATATGCTCCTGCGAATGACCCAGTTTCATGTGTTTACAACATATCAGGTGTATAACATTAAGCCTAGACTATTCGACAAGCGACGGACACACTATATATGACTATATATGCTCCAATAGGAGGCTTTGTTAGGGAGCCAGTATTGTGAGGATTATTGATTGATGTACCCATTTTCACCAATTCAAACAGGTTCAATGAGATTTTAACAGGTCTGGCTCAAAAACTCAACAACACAGTTTTAAACACGACGAATCTCAAATTAATTCACCACAAGCAACAGAAAATCAAACTCTATAACCAATTCCTGCAAATTTGCTAATTCGATCAAACTTAGATATCAAAAGAGCAGTTTCAATAATCAATTGTTAAATCGATCAATGATTAACCTGCTCTGATACCATTTAAAAGGATCGGTATCTAGTTTGATCAGTTAGATTAAGATTTGCAGCAGAATAGCACAAGAATTAGACGAAATTTAAGCAAGAATAATGTGAATATTCAATCAAACAGTAACGGTTATAGAGAGAGAGTTTTCCGCAAAGAGAATATTTTCATTCACGCACACGCTTCAGTTTAAGAAAATTAGGTCAACATTCCTTATATAAAGGAATGTGACATCAGCTGACGTCACTTGATAGTGACAGCTAACTGATTTATACAAACAACTAAAAGTAAACTAAACTACTGAAGATGTCCACAACAACTAAGGACACCTTCACAAAAAGCTAAGTACAAGCCAACATTACAACTACTGAAGGTATAAAATCTGAAGTGTAAGAACTTCAGATGTTTTACATAATATAAAACTACTGATTACAAACTACTGAAAAGTAAACCATCACAACTACTAAAGAGAACTACTTCAGCTGTTGTGACAACTTCTAAGAACTTGGTCTTGAGACTTTGTCTTCAGCAGTTGTCTTCAGACTTTGTCTTCAGCTGTTGTCTTCAGACTTTGTTTTCAGACTTTGTCTTCAGCTGTTGTCTTCAGACTTTGTCTTCGGACTTTGTCTTCGGACTTTGTCTTCGGACTTTGTCTTCGGACTTTGTCTTCGGACTTTGTCTTCGGACTTTGTCTTCGGACTTTGTCTTCGGACTTTGTCTTCGGACTTTGTCTTCGGACTTTGTCTTCGGACTTTGTCTTCGGACTTTGTCTTCGGACTTTGTCTTCGGACTTTGTCTTCGGACTTTGTCTTCGGACTTTGTCTTCGGACTTTGTCTTCGGACTTTGTCTTCGGACTTTGTCTTCGGACTTTGTCTTCGGACTTTGTCTTCGGACTTTGTCTTCGGACTTTGTCTTCGGACTTTGTCTTCGGACTTTGTCTTCGGACTTTGTCTTCGGACTTTGTCTTCGGACTTTGTCTTCAGACTTTGTCTTTAGCTGTTGTCTTAAATGTTGTGGGACTTAAAGGTTTTTCTGATCTGGCTCATTGGTTCTTTTGGTCCAATAGGTCACTACTCCAAAACTTTGAAAGAATTGATGGAGGGCTAGTTGCTTTTGGAGGAGATGAAGGTGGTTATATTTCTACAAGGGGCAAGGTCATAAATGGTAAGCTCAGCAATGAACCAAAGAGCTTGGGTACAATCTTCTGAGTGTATCCCAATTTTTTGATCATAGTCATAACATGCTCTTTACTGAGCATGAGTGCATTGTTTTCAAGCCCAGTGTTGGACCAAAAGAACCAATGAGCCGGATCAGAAAAACCTTTAAGTCCACAGACGTCACAACAACTGCTGAAGTCCAAAACAACTGAAGTCAACAACTGAAGACAAAGTCAGACACCAGTGCTGAAGACAAAGTCTGAAGACACAAGTGCTGAAGACAAAGTCTAAAGACACAAGTGCTGAAGACAAAGTCTGAAAGACACAAGTGCTGAAGACAAAGCCTGAAAGACACAAGTGCTGAAGACAAAGTCTGAAGACACAAGTGCTGAAGACAAAGTCTGAAAGACACAAGTGCTGAAGACAAAGTCTGAAGACACAAGTGCTGAAGACAAAGTCTGAAGACACAAGTGCTGAAGACAAAGTCTGAAGACAAGTGCTGAAGACAAAGTCTGAAGACAAGTACTGAAGACAAAGTCTGAAGACACAAGTGCTGAAAGACACAAGTGCTGAAGACAAAGTCTGAAGACAAGTACTGAAGATAGTCTGAAGATAAGTGCTAAAGACAAGTACTGAAGACCAAGTATCAGACGTTGTCACAAAAGCTGAAGAGGTCTTCTTCAGTAGTTGTGATGGTTTTATTTCAGTAGTTTTATATTTTCCCTTTTCAGTAGTTTTGTAATCAGTAGTTTAGTTTCAGTAGTTTTATATTTTGTGCTTAGTACTCTCTGATATGTTCTCAGTAGTTGTGAACATTTCAGTAGTTTGTTAAGTGTTAGTTATTTTTGTAATAAATCTGCCAGATGTCACTATCCCGTGATATCAGCAGTGATTGCACTCTATATAAGGAGTGTCAACCTTATGTAATCTGTGAATGATTGAGCAGAAACATTTGATATAATTGAAACATTCCTTTTTACAGAAATATATTCTCTCGTTACAACCGTATTTGTTCTTAATGCATACGAATATCAAATTCTTGCTATTATTTGTCTAATTCTTGATCTTATTCCGCTGCGTTACACTCTAATCCATCAAACTTGAGATCACTGATCCTGTCAAATGGTATTAGAGCAAGGTTAATCATTGATCGATCTAATAATTGATCATTGAAACTGCTATCCAAGATCCAAGTTTGATTGAATTAGCATTTTTGCAAGAAACAGTTATAGAGATTGAATTTTCTGTGTTTTTGGCCATTCATCCTGAGATTTATTCTTGGTTTCATTGAGTCTGTTGTGGTCTGTGTAAAATCTTTTAAAAGCTTGAATTAAATTGTATTTGGACCTAAAATGACTACTCCTTCCAATGATCCTCACAATACTGGTTCCTCAACCAAGCCTCCAATGCTGGTTAGGAGTGAGTATAACATATGGCAACGACGAATGCTCCATCACATGTTTGTTAACAGCTCAGGTTGTTGGACATCAGTGGTACATGGTCCACACAAGCCTATGGTGAATAACCCGGAAACCAATCAAATGGTTCCGAAGAGAAGGGAGCAATACTCAGATGAGGATAAGAAATTGTTTGAGATTGATGCAAAAGCGCATGGAATTCTGGCCATGGCATTGCCTAATGAAATCTATTCTCGGCTAATGCATTATGAAACTGCCCATGACCTCTGGAATGCCTTGAAAGAACAATTTGGAGGAACAGATGAGGTCTTGGCAAATAATAGAGAAATCCTTGCCCAACAATATGAGACATTCTCTCATAGGAAGGGTGAGACACTGACTCAACAGTTTGAGCGGTTCTCTTGTTTGATCTCTGAATTAAAAATGGTCAAACATGAGTACACCAATAGCCAGATGAATAACAGATTTCTCAGATCACTGCCTGAGAGATGGGACACATATACTATTGTCCTACGCTCCAGTGCAAATTTGGACAAACTATCTCTCACCTAACTCCATGGGAAATTGCTCACATTTGAGAGAGAGATAGAACAGAAACGAAAACTGTCATCATCTGGAAAGCTCACTGATGACTTTGTACCAGGAAAAACTGCCTTGGTAAGTCATGAGTCAGAGTATGCAGGATCAGAATGCCACTATGATGAGCATATTGAGTTTACCTCAAACAATTCTAATCATGCCTTTGTGAGTGTTGATTGTCATTCTGGTAATAATAGTGACAATCTATGCTTTATCACAGATGATTTGAAGGGCATTGCTGATGATGATTTAGAAGAGATGGATATTTTGAGCCAAATGGCCTTGATCAATATCAGATCTCAGATATTCTACAAGAGAACTGGCAGGAAATTTCCTGGACTCTCTGAAAAAACCAAAGTCGGTTTTGACAAGAGCAAGTTGAAGTGTCACAAATGCCACAGGCTTGGACACTTTGCAAGAGAGTGTAGATCAACTGGATCTAACACCTCTGCACCCTTTTTGACTTTTCCAAATAACAATTCACAATCCAAAGGGCAACATTCTGCTGGTTCTAGTCATTCATCACACCCTCAATCTCCTACATATTTTGTTCCTCAGGGTCAAATGCCCTATCCTTATCCCTGCTATTATATGCCACAATCAAATCAAGTTCAAGCTCCTATAGTACCACAACCTCATGCACTACCAGAACCTCAACCATCTCCATCTCAATCACACCCTCATCACAGCTTCTTCACACCTGGAGTTGTTGACTGGAGTAGCTTACCTGATAACTTGTCTGGTCACACTGAGCAATACTATGCTGGTGCTAGTCAACATGATGGTGAACACCCTTTTGGAAATCTTGCTCTCATGGCCCTGGAGTCTACTGAGGGTTCCTGCTCAAATGCATCATCTTCACAGGGTTCTTCAGCATGCCAAATAAGCATCTGGTATGTGGACAGTGGAGGATCCATGCACATGACTGGGAGCAGCTCTCTTCTTCATGATTACTCTCAAGGAAAGAAGGGATTTGTCTCATTTGGAAATGATGCTAAAGGTTACATCATTGGAAAGGGATTTGTGTCTAATGGAGATATTAGATTTGATGATGTCAACCATGTGGAGAATCTCAAATACAATCTGTTGAGTGTCAGTCAGATGTGTGACAAAGGACATGTTGCTCTTTTCACAAGCCAGAACTGTAGGATTCTGTCATCCAAGGTTCTGAGCCTGATTGACAAAGTACTGGATGATAATACTCTCCTGAAGGCCAATAGGATAGGAAGAGTATATGCCTTGGATTTGTCAAAGAAAATTGAGTTAAAAGGCCATCCATGCTTGTTCTCCAAGGCCTCTCTCCAAGAATCTAAACTGTGGCATAGAAGGCTGGGTCATGTTAATCTCAAAAACATGAATGAGCTGATCCACAAGAGTTTAGTGAGAGGTCTTCCAATAAAGGAGTTCAATTATGATGAAATCTGCACTGCATGCTTAAAAGGGAAATAACATAAAGTTTCATTCCCACCCATAGAAGAATCCAAGTCTAATGCCTGCTTACAACTACTGCACATGGATCTTTTTGGTCCTGTGAAGGTAATGAGTATGGCAAAGAAGAAATACTGTCTGGTAATTGTGGATGATTACTCTAGATATGTATGGACTTTCTTCTTGCATTCAAAGGATGAGGCTGCTCAGTCCATTATGAACTTTGTGTTACACGTTGAGAAGCAGTATTCCCTACCAGTTAAGTGTGTGAGGAGTGACAATGGTACTGAATTCAGAAACCACACTCTTGATGAGTTTTACTTGTCAAAGGGAATCAAGAGGCAGTATAGCATCCCAAGGACTCCAGAGCAAAATGGAGTAGTGGAGAGAAAGAACAGGACCATCATTGAAGCTGCAAGGTCCATGTTGGCTGATTCTGGTCTGCCACTGACCTTTTGGGCTCAAGCTGTCAATACAGCCTGCTATGTACAGAATAGAGCCTTAGTAAATCAGAGGTTGATGAAAACTCCTTATGAAGTTTTACATCATTTGGCCCCTTTGATTTCATTCTTTAAAGCATTTGGGTGTCCCTGTTACATTCTCAACACAAAGGATCAACTTCAAAAGTTTGATTCTAAGGTGGATGCAGGGTATTTTGTTGGGTATTCATCCACTTGCAAGGCTTACAGAGTATTCAACTGTCGGAGAAAGATAGTTGAAGAAACCTTGCATGTGAAGTTCAATGAATCCCCTAAGGATACAATCCACAAAACCCTGTGGAGTTGTTTGATCTGGACATTCTGCAATATGTTCCTTATCAACCGCCTGCTGTTGCAGATAATATGAATCCATCATCTTCTGTAGCTAGTCATCCATTGGTGTTACTAATGATGATGATGATATTAGTAATCAAATTTTAAAGTTTAGTGATCAACTGCCTAATTCAGCTAGACCTGATGTTCCTGTAGCTCCAGTAGCACAATCCACAACAAATGCTAATGAGATTTCTACAACTTCAACTTCCTTTGAATTACCATCTACTGATTGGTTTCAAGGAAATACTTCACCATCACCATCTGTTGCTGCTGAGCCTGCTACAAACACTTGCACAGATCTTATTGTGTACCAAGATCTGAAGAATCACCCTATGTCTCAAATCATTGGTGATATCAACGCTGGCGTGTCAACAAGAAGTCAATTGTCAAATTTCTGCTTCTATGCTCTCTTCATTAGTCAGCAAGAGCCAAAGAACTATCACATTGCTTTAAGGGACAATGGATGGGTTGAAGCCATGCAGCTTGAGCTTCTTCAGTTCAAGAAACAGCAAGTGTGGGAACTGGTTCCTCTACCTCCAGGTAAGTGTGCAATAGGCACTAAATGGGTGTTTAGGAACAAAACTGATGAAAATGGGCTTATTGTTAAGAACAAGGCCAGACTGGTTGTATAGGGGTTTTCACAAGAGGAAGGTATTGATTATAATGAAACCTTTGCCCCTGTAGCCAGACTGGAAGCAATTCGATTGTTTTTAGCTTATGCTGCTTATCACAACCTTAAAGTTTTTCAAATGGATGTCAAAAGTGCATTTTTGTATGGGAAAATTAAAGAAGAGGTTATGTATGTCAACCACCAGGTTTTGAGGACAACAAACATCCTAATTGGGTGTATAAGCTTGATAAGGCTCTCTATGGGTTGAAACAAGCTCCTAGAGCCTGGTCTGAGACATTATCAAACTTTCTTCTCAAAAATAATTTCACTAGAGGCTCCATAGATAAGACTTTATTCATTAAGAAAGCTGGGCAGCATAATCTACTTGTTCAAATTTATGTAGATGATATTATTTTTGCATCCTCTGATCCACAGTTGTGTGATGCCTTTACAAAGTTGATGTAACAGAAGTTTGAAATGAGTGCCATGGGAGAATTACAGTTCTTTCTGGGTTTGCAAATCAAACAAAAGGCTGATGGAATTTTCATTCATCAGTCCAAATACACAAAAGATCTTTTGGAAAAGTTTGATTTACAAAACTATAAGCCCTGTTCTACTCCCATGTGCAACACCGCACAACTGGATACAGATCAGAAAGGTAAAGTGGTTGATGAAACACTTTACACATGTATGATTGGGTCCTTGATGTACTTAACAGCTTCTAGACCAGATATTATGTCTGCTACATGTGTTTGTGCTAGATTTCAGGCTACACCTAAGGAGTCTCATTTGATTGCAGTCAAGAGGATCTTTAGATATCTGCAAGGCACTCCATCTCTAGGTTTATGGTATTCTCTAGACATTCTGGTAAATTAGTTGCTTTTTCTGACAGTGACTATGCAGGGTGTAAGTTGACAAGAAAGTCCACTTCTGGAGGATGTCAATTCTTAGGCAACTGCTTGATTTCTTGGCAGATTAAGAAGCAGACCTCAGTTGCTACATCAACTGCTGAAGCAGAGTACATTGCTGCTGCAAGCTGTACATCTCATGTACTCTGGCTTCAAAACCAATTATTGGATTATGGCATAACAGAGACTAAGACCCCATTGTTAATGGACAGCTCTTCAGCTCTTTGTATTGTCAAGAATCCTGTCCAGCACTCTAGGACTAAACATATGAAATCAGACACCATTTTATTAGAGATTGTTTTGAAAAAGGTCTGATTGATCCAAAATTTGTTCCTAGTGCTAATGAGCTTGCAGACATTTTCACTAAGCCCTTGGATAGCACAACTTTCCAAAACCTAGTGCTAAGGCTTGGTATGCTGCAGCTAGAATAAGTGACAACTACTGATGATCTCAGCTCACAAGTACCGATGGTCACTAGTTTATTATTGTCATATATAAGTACTGAAGTTATCCTCCCTTCAAAAGTTTTGAAACTACTGAAGCTTAAGTAACTTCTCAGTACTCAAGTACTTTATTTGTTAAAACAGCTCATGTAGTTACAACAGCTGATGTAGTCACAACAGCTGATGTAGCTACAACTACTGATGTCAGAAATGCAGATAAGTACTGATGACCAATGAAACGTCTGAAACTCAGATCTAAGTCTGATGCGTAAGTGTGGAGGTCAGACTGAAACAGCTGAAAAGCTATGAATTGACGAAAATAGCTGATGAGAAATTTCTCTTCAGTCGTTTATACAACTACTGTTTCATTAAAACAACTGAAGCCAAAACTATGTCTTCAGTAGTTTACAACTACTGAAGACTAACACCAAGTCTTCAGCTGTTTACAACAGCTGATGACAAAACCACTGTCTTCAGTAGTTTCACAACTACTGATGACAAACACCAAGTCCTCAGTTTACATCATTTGAAGTCAAAACCAAGACCTTCAGTAGTTTCACAACTACTGATGGTTAACACCAAGACTTCAGCTGTTTCAACGTCTGATGGTCAAAACCAAGTCTTCAGTTGTTTTATAACAACTGATGACAACACCACCACTGTCAGTCGTTTTAAACCTCTGAAGGTTAATACCACGTCATCAGTAGTTTCAAACAGCTGATGACCACACCAAAACCTTCAGTAGTTTTCTTTCAGCCTTTTCCTATTCCAACCCTATAAATACCTGTCTTCTTCTCAAACGTTCCATTAGCCGTTCTTCTGACCTCATACTTTCAAAAATGGCAACCATGAGCCTAAAACCTCAACACAACTGCGTTGCATACCTTACCGCACAGCCTTTCTCTTGAATCCGACCATCTACCCTGAATCTCTCAGTCAATTTTGGTCAAATGTTTTTGTTCATACTGATGAGTCTACTGGCCAAATCTCTGTTCGGTCCCTCGTCAACCAGAAACCAGTGGTTGTTACAGCTGACATCATTCGTCAGGCATTACACTTACATGACTCCACCACTGTGACTGAATACCCAAAGGGCACAATGGATATGTGCTTTATCAATAATGGGTATGAAGGTGATCTTGGGCTACAACTATCTGAAGAAACATTTCCATGTATGCTTAGCTTCAAAGACATCCTCTTGGGATCAAATGTCATCCCAATGGCAACAGGTATTGTATTCTATTCTAGAACACCAACCGCTAAATTTCTCTGAAATCGTGTTTCTAGAAATTAAGAACTTGGCTCAGAAACCTGTGGCAAATCGCTGGCTATTATATCCCAGGTTTCTGATGGCCATTATTTTAAATGAATTAAAATCTGATGGCCTTGTTGGCCTTGGAGTCCCGCACCAGCTGTTTTGGCTGAGGTATACTCCAGGCACAACTCAGACCTCACTCTCAAAGAAGCTGCCCGAATGCTAAAACCCAAGCAGAGGGAACCCACAGCTTCCACCACCAGTTCCAGAGTCCCCACCAAACCAAAAACCAAACACCCCAAAACAGCTATTCAGGGAGATGAGTCCCCTGAAGATGCTCCTGTACCACCAAGGCAGGATATACTTGCAGGTTTAAACCCCCCAGCAGTATCAGAGACTCTACCAGCCAACACCGCACAGGCATCCTCTCAAAAGGATCCTGATGCAACTTATCAGGGGCAACCACATCGCTGAGACCTCTCTCACTTGAGGAGGTTATCATTGAAGAGCATCCCTCTCCCCGGATGCAATCAGCTTCTATCCCCTCTCCCCATGCAAATGCCCCCCAAAGTCCAACCATTATAATTGCAAACGTGCTGACTCAGCTGCATGCCTCTCCTCCTCCCCAACAAACACCAACAAAGGGGAGAACCACAGCAATTGAGGAAGAGGATAAACATGCTTCTGAAAACCCCCAGCACCAGGGTTTAAATGTTCTATCTCGTGGTGTGGATATGCAGATACGAACATCTGGTGAGGCTGCCACCTCTTCTGAATCAGCACATGATCAGACTGAGGCTGGTAACATAGCTAAGACCTCACCAGAGGCAACAGCTGATGAAGGACATCGTCCTGAGGCTGGAAGTCCCCAGTTCCAAGAAAAAGGGGCACATGCTAAAACTGGTCTACACCCGTGCATGTACATCCTGCTACAAGCAGGAGGTCAGGTGATTCAACATCTGCTGATGATGACCTAGGCTTTTTCTATGATGTTCTAGCCCACAACACCACCCTGGAGGCTGAGGTAAGCAGACTACAAGAACTGCTTGCCAAGAAATCTCAGGATGTAAGTCCATCTGCCCCCACTAACCCACAGATGGCACCTTCATTCGAAGGTCCCCCACACACTTCACCCTCTCACTTCACTGAGCCTCCAGCCTCTGCCTTTGGCACTATCTCTCAGGGACAGAACCCCCTGAGCAGATGGTTGCTGCATTCCAACAATCTTTACCTCTCATCACTCCTATCATCAATGACATTGTTCATAAAGCCATTGATGAGAGGTTCTCCTCAAGTCTACACCCACTCATTGATGATGCTGTGCACAAGAAACTTTCTGCGGTACAAACCCCTGCAACCAATGCATCCAAAAAGGGGGAGAGTACAGCAGTGAAAGAAAAGAAAAAGAACTGAGGATGATAAGGCACAAAAGAAAACCAAGGAGTTGGAGAAGGAAAAGGAACAACAACTGATCACTTACAAAAGAAAGAAAAGTGCTGGTGATCAAAAGAATGCTGAAGAAAAATCCTTGGGGGAGCTGATAAAAGATGCAGTTGAAGCACACAGCCGATCCATGGACAAAATCATTGAGCAACTCTTCAAGCAAGACTTTGATACAGCCGATCCATGGACAAAATCATTGAGCAACTCTTCAAGCAAGACTTTGATACAGCCAAACTAGACAGTGAGATCAGGAGGTTGGAAGTAAATGAAATCCAAAACAGATGGGCTGGGTACAGTGTGCTGGAGAAAGAGAGATTGGAGATCATGATTCGATTCATAGCCAAATACTTAGGACGATCACTGATGGAGATTCGTTCATGGACCAGAGACAACATTCTGGCTATAGCCACCAGAATCTGTTTATCTGAGCAATTTCATAAGGGGATAATTATTGAAGCACTTGATGAGGCTGGAGCTGGGAAAAGGCTTGAAATGGCAAAACTCACAAAAGCCAAACTTACAACCAAAATGCTTGAACAACCTTCCCAATCACCCACTCAAAAACAGCCTACCCCTCAAATCTCCAAACCAATCTCAAAACTCAAATCCAAACATCCTCAACCCTCAAAACCAATTCCTTTACCACAAAAACAACCCAACCATCATCTAGTGATGCACCTAGAAGGAGGGGAAGGGTGTTGAGGATAGAAGAAGATGATGAAGATGATAGTCTGCCACTCTCTGCTGTTCTAGGGTACCAGAACCCAGGAGTCAACTCATGATCACACCTGACTCACAAAGGGAAATGGTTAGAGTCAAAATAGAAGATGAAGAACAGCAGAAGCAGCACGATGAGCAACTACTGAAGATGGTTGACAAGGAATTTCCCCAGTCATCATCTATACAAGCCATGAAAGGGCATGCTCAGAGGCTGTACACTCTCAGACACACATTTCAGTATCAAAAAGAGAGAGTGAGAGTATGGCCAGACCCCAAGGTGAGCTCTAGAATACACAAAAGATCCATTCCACATAGATACAATGGCCAGGTTAGAAAAACAATTCACTCTACAATCATGTTGGCCATTGTAGTCTCACCTTGGGAAATACTCGATGAATTCAAGAAGGCTCATCAATCAAAAATGACCCCTCAAGCCTTACTGGAAAACAAGATGATCAAAAAGGGTTTATTATATAAGAAGCTTGAAGACATTAAGAAGAATGAGCTCCAGTTACTCCTTGAGGGCACCCATCCTGATGAATTTGTCTATAGGGAGATAACTACTGTGGAGTTGAAGAATGGCGGGACTGTAAAGTACCTATCTGAGTACTATGGTCCAGAGTTCTTCTTTGAAGGAGGAGTAGAAGAACTCTCCAAGGAAGAACAGGTTGTTCTCCTTGAGGCCTATGTTCGTGAGTCTTACAGACTCGTAAATAGGAAGTAGGTTTCATGGTTGGGATCACAACTCTATGTCCAGATTCCCCAAAACAGAGTTCCCCTCCATACTTAGCCAAACACATGATTAGAAACCTCTTCCTGGCCTGTGCTGATCCGATTCTCTGAAGCTGATCAAGAGAAGTCTTTGCCAACAATAAGTGGGACCTCAATAAAGTTAAAGGTTTTGGCTGCATTGGTTCAGGGGGAGTTTGTTGGACAAAAGAACCAATGAGCCGGATCAAAAAAACCTTTAAGTCCCACAGACGTCACAACAACTGCTGAAGTCCAGAACAGCTGAAGTCAACAACTGAAGACAAAGTCTGAAGACACAGTGCTGAAGACAAAGTCTGAAGACACAAGTGCTGAAGACTAAGTCTGAAGACACAAGTGCTGACGACAAAGTCTGAAGACACAAGTGCTGAAGACAAAGTCTGAAAGACACAAGTGCTGAAGACAAAGCCTGAAAGACACAAGTGCTGAAGACAAAGTCTGAAGACACAAGTGCTGAAGACAAAGTCTGAAAGACACAAGTGCTGAAGACAAAGTCTGAAGACACAGTGCTGAAGACAAAGTCTGAAGACACAAGTGCTGAAGACAAAGTCTGAAGACAAGTGCTGAAGACAAAGTCTGAAGACAAGTACTGAAGACAAAGTCTGAAGACACAAGTGCTGATAGACACAAGTGCTGAAGACAAAGTCTGAAGACATGTACTGAAGACAGTCTGAAGACAAGTGCTAAAGACAAGTACTGAAGACCAAGTATCAGACGTTGTCACAAAAGCTGAAGAGGTCTTCTTCAGTAGTTGTGACGGTTTTCTTCAGTAGTTTTATATTTTCCCTTTTCAGTAGTTTTGTAATCAGTAGTTTAGTTTCAGTAGTTTTATATTTTGTGCTTAGCACTCTCTGATATGTTCTCAGTAGTTGTGAACATTTCAGTAGTTTGTTAAGCATTAGTTATTTTTGTAATAAATCTGCCAGATGTCACTATCCCGTGATATCAGCAGTGATTGCACTCTATATAAGGAGTGTCAACCTAATTGTAATCTGTGAATGATTGAGCAGAAACATTTGATATAATTGAAACATTCCTTTTCACAGAAATATATTCTCTCGTTACAACCGTATTTGTTCTTAATGCATACGAATATCAAATTCTTGCTATAATTTGTCTAATTCTTGATCTTATTCCGCTGCGTTACACTCTAATCCATCAAACTTGAGATCACTAATCCTGTCACCCAGGGTGGTCATTCTTCATGAGCATATCTTGCTTAGAACCCCAGGAAAGGGAACATGTACAAGATGGACTTGCAAGAGACATCTCCCTCTGGAGAAGTTTCATGCTTTCTATCTAAAGCAAATAGTGATGAGTCTTTCCGATGGAATAAAAGAATGTGCCATGTAAGCTTTAAGAAAATGAATAAACTTATTAAGATTGATTGGTAACTAGAATGCCAAAGAAAGAGTTTACAAGTGATGATCATTGTGTTGCATGCCTGAAAGGGAAGCAACATAAGGTATGTCATAAGCATAAGGAAAGAAACTCCATCACTACTCCCCTACACTTATTACATATGGATCTCTTTGGCCACACTAGTGTAATGAGTCTAGAAAGGACCTCCTATTGTTTGGTGATCACAGATGACTTTTCAAGATTCACATGGGTCTTTTTCCTTAGATCTAAGGACAAGACTCCTGAGATTCTGAGAATTTCATCTTAAAGATTGAGAATCAATGTGATCAGAAGGTCAAAACCATAAGATGTGATCAGGGAACTAAATTCAAGAACCAAATCCTTGATACATTTTATGATGAAAAGGGTATTACAAGACAATACAGTGCTCCCAGGACTCCTCAGCAAAATGGTGTTGCTAAGAGGAGAAACAAGACACTGATTGAAGCTGCAAGAACCATGTTGTCTCACTCTAAACTGCCCATCACCTTCTAGGCAGAGGCAGTCAACACTGCCTGCTATGCACAAAATAGAGTTTTAGTGGTTAAGACTCATGGCAAGAGTCCTTATGAACTTTGGCACAAGAGGAAACCTTTCATTGGGTTTCTAAGGTCATTTGGATGTCCATGCACCATCTTGAATACCAAATTGCCAAAATTGCTGAGAAATCAGATGATGGACACTTCATTAGATATTCTTATCAAGCTAAGGCTTATAGAGTATACAATCTCATAACTAGAATTGTTGAGGAGTCAACCAATGTGACTTTCAATGAAGACACACCCTGTGTGGCTGGTTCTGGTACTGATTGGCTATTTGATCTTGATTTAGTTACCAACTGTTTTAACAAATCTTATGAGAATGTTTCAGGATCTACAGATATCTTACCTACAGGTGATCCTAACCCAAGATTTGAGCTAAGAAGACCTTCAAGTTACACATCTTCAGCTCCAGTTGTAACTACTTTTGCCAGTGAGGTTTCTATAAGCACCATAATGACAAATTTAGCTGATACATCTGAGATGCCTTCAAATTTAGCTCAACAACCAGATAAAGACACTTCAAATGCAGAAGAAAATGATGGTGGTGGTGATAGTGATCAGGAATTTCTTGATGCTGATAACCACTCCATAGATGACAACATCAATGATGTCACACACTCAATGGATCAAGTTTCTCTTGATAAGCGTGCTGATGTGGTGGGAGAAGCATCAATGCCAGATCTCAATTTTTCAAATTTAGATCTCTCTCAGCAACTTGCTGTGATCCCTCTATTAAGGATCCACAAGTCTCACCCCACCACAAACATCATTGGAGATGTTGATACAGGGGCAAGAATAAGTGGACAAACCCATGAAGCAAATGTTTTTCTTCACTCCTTTTCTTATCTCAGATAGAGCCAAATAAAATTGATGAGGCTCTTAAGGATGGAAGTTGGGTTAAAGCCATGCAAGAGGAGTTGCTTCAATTCAAAAGGCAAAAAGTTTGGAACCTTTGTGCTCTTCCTTATGAGAGGACTACTATAGGAACCAAATGGGTGTTTAGGAATAAGAAATATGATAGAGGCATTGGCATAAAAAACAAAGCTAGACTAGTTGTTCAACAGTAGACACAAGAAGAAGGAATTGACTACATCGATGTTTTTGCTCATGTAGCAAGACTAGAAGCTGTTAGGATATTCCTGGCATTTGTTGCATCCATGAACTTCGACGTCTTTCAACTTGATGTCAAGTGTGCTTTTCTATATGGGTGATTGATAAAGAGGTGTATGTCAAACAACCATATTCTTTTGCAAATCCTGATGATCTTGATTATGTCCACAAGCTTGACAAAGCTCTTTATGGGCTACATGAGGCACCAAGGAAATGGTATGAGACTCTATCTCAGTATCTCTACAAGCATGGATACAGAAGGGGTACTATAGATGGAGCTCTCTTCATCAAAGTATAGGGAAATGACTTAATGCTACTTCAAGTGTATATAGATGACATCATCTTTGGTTCAACTAATCCATAGCTCTGCAAAGACTTTAAGAAACTGATGAAGGATGGATTTGAAATGAGTGCCATAGGGGAACTGAATTTCTTTCTGGGAATTCAAGTGAAGCAAGTTGAAGATGGCATCTTCATAAGTCAGTCAAAGTATGTTCAAGACATACTCAAAAGATTCAACATGACTGGTTGTAAGATTGCTAAGAAACCCATAGCTAGAAATGACTCCATTGGGCCTGATCTTGAGGGGGAGTATGTAGATGAACACCTATACATGGTTATGATTGGGTCTCTTATGTATCTCATAGCTAGTAGCCCTGATATCATGTTTGCCACATGTATTTGTGCAAGATATCAAGCCAACCCTAAGATGTCTCACCTCATCACTGTCAAAAGGATTCTAAGATATGTCAATGGTGCTTCAACACTTGGTCTTTGGTATCCTAAGAATTCTGACTTCAATCTGTATGTTTATACAGATAGCGATTATGATGGTTGCAACATGACTGCAAAGTCTACATTCAGGGGATGTCAGTTTCTTGATGGAAGGGTTGTCTCATGGAAATGCAAGAAAGAATGTTGTGTCTCTGCATCAACTACTGAAGCTGAATACATTGCTGCTGCAAGTTGCTATGCTCAAGTGCTTTGGATTTAGAATCAGATGCTTGACTATGGATTAAACTTCAAGGAGACTCCCATTCACATAGACAACAACAGTGCTATCTCTATCACAGAGAATCCTATGTAGCACTCAAGGACAAAACACATCAATATCAGGTATCATTTATTTAGAGATAAGCTTGAAAAGGGATTAATTAAACTAGTCAGTGTTCACATAAATGAACAATATGCTGATTTGTTTACAAAAGCCTTTGATGAACAGAGATTTAAGTATCTTACATCAGCCATTGGAATGATAACCTTTGAGTACGTTTTTCTTAAAGCTAATTCTTATTATTTCTTAAAATCTGTGTGTCCTAAGTTGTTTAGTTTATCACCTTCATAAGCTCTTGTTTTTTTTGGATGAAAACCTTTTGAAGTCTTTCCTTAGAATTCTAAAAAATTTTGATCTTTTGGAAGATATGTTTTTACCTTTGGAAGAATCTTATGCATTCAAAACAAAAAACTGCCAAGTCATTTTCCTTCGGAATTTTTTTTTTGAAATATCTTCCAAAGCTTAAAACCTTTCTTAAGCACTTACATCTTTTCAAGGAAAATTTTATTGCAAAGCAAATTAACTCTCAGAAGCTTTGTTCTTCTGAACAAAATATCCATGTCTTAATTTTCTTCCGCAGCAAAATTTTCCAAAACTCTTAGGAAAATCTTCGGAAGTTTTTTCATTAAAACTTCCGAATACAATTACCTTCAGAAGCTTGTTGAATTCCAAGAAAACTACTTTTTGAGCAAAAAGCAAACTACTTTTTTAGAGGTGGGACCGACATTCGGATTTCAAAGTTTATCCTCTTCATTAACTTTGTCTTAAATCCTTTTCACATATAAACCCAACGATTCCTCCTCTTTCTATCATCTTCTTCTTTCCTTCAAATCTAAATCCCAAATTTCTCTTAGAAACCGCCTTCGTTCATACTTCCTTCATCCTTAAGATTTCTCCCAATGGCTAACCTTAACCAATGAAATAAACCAGATTTCTCCATGTAGTTACATAGGCAACACAACCAAGTTGCTCTATTACACTCTAAGAAAGATCCACATTTCTCAAAGGTTTGTCATTTCTTAGCTCTCTCAAACTACTTCACCTCCCTTACCATTGATCCTACTCTATATGAGGATCGTCTACTAGAATTTTGGAAGACCTGCCAAGAGGTCGTTCTGGATGGGGAGAAGGCACTGTCTACCACAATGCAGGGAAGAACAATCTTCATCACTCCAGCCATCATCAACAATCATCTTTAGCTGGATGATGAATTAGGTGAGGTGTTCTTCCCAAAAGAAGTTGTTAACCACTCCTTTGAGTAGATGGGCTATGAGGGAGATTTCTTTGTAACGACCTTCAGGAAAGGGAAGGTCTCATCCCAGTGGATATATCTGCAACATGTGGTTATCCACAGCTTGCCTAACAAGCATGGGGGGTGGGACCAGACTCGTGATGATCTCTCTTTCATATTCCATGGGATGGTTTAGGGAGTCAAGTTTAGGTACTCTCAGTTTGTTTATACAAATCTTGTAAGGGATCGAGATCTAGTTTGATCAATTAGATTAAAATTTGCAGCAGAATAGCACACGAATTAGACGAAATTTTAGCAAGAATAATATGGATATTCAATCAAATAGTAACGGTTATAGAGAGAGAAAGTTTTTTTGCAAAAAGAATGTTTTCATTCACGCACATGCTTCACGTACAAGGAAATTAGGTCAACATTCCTTTTATACGGAATATCATATCAGCTGACGTCACTTGATAGTGACAGCTAACTGATTTATACAAACAACTGAAAGTAAACTAAACTATTGAAGATGTCCACAACAACTGAGGACACCTTCACTAAAAGCTAAGTATAAGCTAACATTACAACTATTGAAGTTATAACATCTGAAGTGTAAGAACTTCAGATGTTTTACATAATATAAAACTACTGATTATAAACTACTGAAATGTAAACCATCACAACTACTGAAGAGAACTACTTCAGCTGTTTTGACAACTTCTGAGAACTTTGTCTTCAGTCTTTATCTTCAGACTTTGTCTTCAGACTTTGTCTTCAGACTTTGTCTTTAGACTTTGTCTTCAGACTTTGTCTTCAGCTGTTGTCTTCAGACTTTGTCTTTAGACTTTATCTTCAGACTTTGCCTTCAGACTTTGTCTTCAGCTATTGTCTTCAGACTTTTTCTTCTGACTTTATCTTCAGACTTTGTCTTCAGCTGTTGTAGACCACTTCAGTCGTTTTGATGTCTGTGGGACTTGAAGGTTTTTCTGATCTGGCTCATTGGTTCTTTTGTTCCAACAAACCTGCTTGCTATTTTCAACTCCTTAGAATACTACATGTTTCCTAGATATGTTCAATACATTCTTAACTATGAAATGTGCTAACAGTTAAGGGAAACAGGTAATATTCTTAAATTGGGATAGATGAAGCCCGACATCTTTAAAATCTTGAGAAACCCAACTTTTGGCTTCTCTGGGTAGAAAGGGCCCTTGTCCGAAAAATGTTAGAGCTTATTGCTCAAGGTGATAACCTAGCAGCATCAGCTAGTGTTAAACCCACACCTACTACATCTCAACCACCACAATAGCCACAAATCAACCTCACCTACCACAAAAAACACAACTGAACCCCTACTCAGACTATTCAATCTGTGTAGGCCCCATATACTCATACAGGAGGAAGGGGATACTAGAGCTCCCACTTATCCTAAGGAGCAAACAACTCCCATTACTTCTATGATTAGTGTTGAGGTTCCTTATACTCAGCTTTATGAGCTCACAAGCCCAAATGCCTTAAGCCTTCACTCTAAGTCTTAACACTCAAGTGCTGAGGTTACCATCCCCAGCCTTTGGACTTAAATCAATCCATTCCGAACCTTGACGTCTATACTAATGAAGACTTAGGTTTCAGTAAGTACCATGATTCTCTCTTATTTTCCACTTCTCAAAGAGAGATGAGTGCTCATGAGTCTCTTCTGTCTAGCCCACATCAGTCACCCATCACCGAGGTGGATACTTCTGAACATGTTCAGGATATCCACATGGAAGAGGCTCTCACTTTTGCAAGTGATTACATCATTCAGACCTCAACCATGGCAACTCAGCCCATTGACACCTCATCTCAGGCTGTCAGTGAGTAGTGGAAATCCAGCAGCCAAGAACTGAAGTTGGTGGTGAGAGAGAGCACTTTGGTCCAATCATCTCGTCCCCTAATGATTCTTTTGGTAAATATGAGGGGAATTTGAGACTAAAGGTGCAAAAACTATCACGAACATGCACCTATTTAGTCTCCAAGGTTAGCTATTTTGAATCTCAAGTGACTACCTTGCAAAACAAGGTCAATTATCAACAACTTGAGATTTGTTAGGATCGTGTACTAGAGGAATACTAACAGATTTACACGTATATTGAATCAAATAGTGCGGATTCCTATTTGATTGGCGATCCAATCAGTGAGAACCCACATAGAATCAATTAAAGATTGAATCTAAACATTAAGAATGATTAGCAATCGATCTACTGCGATCTATGAAGTTGGAACAGGTTACTAGAGGTCTCTAGATGGCGAGGGCACGTGTAGGTATCAAAATATTGAAAGTGTCTTATTTTTCCATGAATTAAGTGGTATTTATAGGTTAGGGTTTATCAATGGTGCGACTGGACAATTAGCATGGTTCAGTCATGCGATTGACTTATGCGGTTGATCCATTCGCACGACTGAGTGTTCACAATCATGTGACTGATCCAGTTTCCTGGTTCATTTGTACGACTGGTTCATTAGCATGAAGTTGTTCATGTGTATGGTCCATTAGCATGGGCCAATCGCATGAGAACTTCATACGATTAAGTTTGAATATGTTTCATAATCATTAATTGACTTATATGTATTCAAACAACCATAAACCTATATAATTAGTTAGATAAGCGTTAACCTACTAATCAATGAAATCATAAACATTATAAGCACAACCACACATTGTATTTCATTAAGTACCCAATCAATTACATATTTGTAAGGCAATAAAGACATTTACATTAACTTCAGAAAGTTGGGACAGATGTATCTACAAACTCCCCCTTGGACCTAGTTTCATCGAATGTCTTACATCCTTCATTAGCTCCTCATACTTCTTGTACTTCTCTTCTCTTATGATTCCGGCATGTATTTCAAAAGCAAAACATAGTCGTATCACATTCTGAAATTGTAGAGCTTGTACAATATCTTGTGAGTCATAGAATAGTGGCCACTTGTATAATGTATAGACATCATCACCAGACAAGTTAGTAAGCCACATCGGGTCAAACACCAGATGGTTTCCATAATACCATTCTTGTTCAACACTATGACTGGCTCCCCTATTCTCTAATCATAGTACCACTATTTTAAGTGTGGAGTGAAGTCCTATGGCATTTCCAGTAGAGGGATCTTAGACATTGTGCATGGAGGACTCGACTTCAGCACTATTTTAGGTTTTCTAGTTATGGCATCAACCTTAGATAGTCTGACATACCTCATTGGTTGTAAAGGTTTGAAGTTGACCCATATGGTGTGGTACTCTCTCTTTAGAGCTGCTTCAAACCAGCCTGACATCTTGCGACGGTCAGCGTATAGCAATTTCAACATTGCTAACTAGTTAAGCTCAAAACCAGGAAGAGTCTTCACATCATGTGGGAATCTGAAGTACTCAATTCCCTTCTCATGTTTAACTGCATAAACATTGAGATCTTCAGAATGTGCCCATGCTATGATTTTGCCCGACACCTTGTGATGTTTCTTCACTTTGTACAACTTGGTGTAGACAGTTGACGTTGGAGCACTGTGGTGAGCTCTTATTTCTTCAAAGCATGCAGCCCATTCAGCCTTTCTGATGTTGACTTTAGCGTCCGAGGCTTGGGCCTGCTCTTTATTCTTTTCCAACTCTTGTTCCATTTTATCCAGAGTCTCAAACGTATCACTGACAAGATTGTCGCCCAGATTGGGAACGGCATTACCCTCATTGTCAGTGTACTCTGGATAATGTTGATCCGTGACATCTTCAATATCGATCTCATCGATGTCGTTGAGCTCGTCATCACTTTCCCCTTGGATTGTAGGAGCATCTTTCACAATCTCGTCAGGATTTAGTCGGAACATTTCGACGAGTTGCTCGTCGGTGAGATCATGAATTATCTCTCCTTCTTCAGGAGTGTAATTCACTTATCTCCTGACTATCCTCTGAAGATCAAGAATCCTTGTAAGTTGAGTCTTGATCTATTGGAGGGGAGCAACATCATATTCATGTCCTTGAAAATTTGGATCTGATTAATTTAAAACATGTAACATATCAACCATTAGTCAACAATCAAAGCAGTAAATATCAATGGAAAATATAAACATTAATTTCAATAATTTGATACAAGATTCAAATACACATGATTTTAAATAACATAAACAACTATGCATTACTCTTGTCTTGAATCATGTGCTCCTCTGCTAACGGGGCTGAAGTAGAGGCACCTTTGTCTTGAGCTCTCTTGGTCCTCCTTTCACTTACTGATATGGCACCCGTAGCAATAGTATCTCCCTCTCCTTCATCATCATCATCACCTGCATCATCACCTCCCTCTGTATCATCACCATGATCATCATCATTAGCATCCTCATTATCATTACTGTCATCATCATCTCCATCACCCTCTCGGATCTTTAGAGGCTCATCTTTGGATCCCTTCAATCTCAGCATAAGCTGCTTGTTATGGGCCTCTAAATCCCGTATCCTTTGTACTGAGGATGTATGTATCTCTCTCAGCTCTATGATCTCATTGCTTTGAGCCTTGATCCACTGAATGGATGTGGCATGTGTCTCCTGCAGCTCCTCAATCTGTTGACTCTGAGCTTCGATCCTCTGGGCTTGGGATACATTGAGCTCTATCAGCTGAATAAGCTGCGAGGCTCTCTGTTCATCCATAGCCAGCAGCTTTGACAGGATCAGAGATCTCAAGTTTGATGGATTAGAGTGTAACGCGGCAGAATAGAACAAGAATTAGACAAATTATAGCAAGAATTTGATATTCGTATGCATTAAGAACAAATACGGTTGCAAAGAGAGAATATATTTATGTGAAAAGGAATGTTTCAATAATATCAAATGTTTCTGCTCAATCATTCACCGATTACAATTGGGTTGACACTCCTTATATAGAGTGCAATCACTGCTGATGTCACGGGATAGTGACATCTGGCAGTTTTGTTAAAAAAATAACTAAAACTTAACAAACTACTGAAATGTTCACAACTACTGAGAACATATCAGAGTGCCAAGTATCAAACATAAACTACTGATACGAAACTACTGAAACTACAACGACTGAAGAACAAGCTCTTCAGTCGTTTTACAAAACTACTGAAAAGAAAAACATAAACTACTGAAAAGAAAACCGTCACAACTACTGAAGAAGACCTCTTCTGCTGTTGTGACAACGTCTGATACTTGGTCTTCAGCACTAGTGTCTTCAGACTTTGTCTTCAGCACTTGTGTCTTCAGACTTTGTCTTTAGTACTTGTGTTCAGACTTTGTCTTCAGCACTTGTGTCTTCAGACTTTGTCTTCAGCACTTGTGTCTTCAGACTTTGTGTTCAGCACTTGTGTTCAGACTTTGTCTTCAGCGCTTGTCTTCAGACTTTGTCTTCAGCACTTGTGTTCAGACTTTGTCTTCAGCACTTGTGTTCAGATTTTGTCTTCAGCACTTGTCTTCAGACTTTGTCTTCCGCACTTGTGTTCAGACTTTGTCTTCAGCACTTGTCTTCAGACTTTGTCTTCAGCTGTTGTGAACTTTAGCAGTTGTTGTGACGTCTGTGGGACTTAAGGTTTTTCTCATCCGGCTCATTGGTTCTTTTGGTCCAACAAGCTTCAGCACTAACCAGTTAAGGTTAGCCAGCTGCTCCTCTAACACGACAAATGGGTAAGAGGATCCAAAAACAGGTGGGACTTGAGATAAGGTCCCTGCTCTGTGAGTGGTGGTGGTGGTAGTGGATGTAGAGAAGATTAGGGGTGGTATAGATGTGGGAGGCTATGGATGAGCTGTAGTGGTGGTGGATGGGAAGTGTGTAACTGGTGGAGTCGGTGTGGTGGTGGTGTATGAGGTGGTAGTGGTGGTGGGTGGAGTGGTGGTAGTGTTGGTTGTAGGTGGAGTGGTGGTAGCTGGAGTGGTGGTAGTGGTGGCTGTAGGTGGAGTGATGGAAGTGGTGGTAGTAGTGGTGGTGGTGATAAACGTCATCCTGCTCCTCTTCTTCTTCATCCCGTGGGGCTGAGCCATCCGCTTCTTCCTCGAGCCCCTCGAGGTGGATGCTCCCCCTGGGACGCTGCTGGGCTGATCGGGAGTATAACTAGGATCAGTAGCAGTCTCCCTAGACTCGCTAGGGCGTCCTCCAACCTCCCGAATACCTCGGTCGGTGGCAACCACCCTACTCCCCACAGTACGAGTCAAGGGGCTCCTTTTCTATCTCCTCCTCCTCATCAAGACGAAAGTCCTGATGGAACCCTACTGCCTCTGTTCCACCTTGGGTGGATGTTGGAGATGCTATATCAGCAGTGGGGGCCCTCGACTGAGTGGGCCCCACATCTCCATCATCACCGCTGTCATCGTCGTCGGAATCATCCTCCAGGAGCACCAGTTGCTCAACATGAGAATCACTGTCTGCGTGGCGCCATTTTCGCCTACCTGGCACCACGTAATCAACCTGGGCTAGATGCACGAAGAATCTCTTCACCGGGGGTTTGACCTGCTTTCCCTGGTGGACCTTCATACAACCCAGTGTGGTGTCGTCCATAATCTCCAACGCCACCAGATCTTGGCTCTCCTTAGGTAGAAAGGGCAACTTCTCATCAATGATCATTTGGAGAAACCTAGGGTACCTGCAGAAACCCTGTTTACCTTTCACCTCCGGATTCTCTATCAGGTAAGAGAATATCATGCTTGAGAAGCTATAAAGGTGGTTCAGAACCAGTGCCACGTTGGCATTTTGAATCTGGACTGAAAGATCATCAAACCCACCCTTTCTTGAAGCCAAGCACTTCAGGATGACATATGCTAATTACTTGTACTAGGGACACAGGTTGCTCTTGTTGAGCACACCTGTATTAATATCCCCAGCGTACTTCATCCTTAAGAAGTACCCTCTCACAGTCAGCGGGTGAAGTCTGGTAGGGTGATCAGCATCGTCACCCAAGGCCAGTACCCGTCCTATATCCTCAGTTGTGACCTCGATCGCCTGCCTAAAAATACTACTACGGATGTTGTAAGGCTCGTGTGTACGGTCAACCGATGCCCCTCCCAAAAGGCCTGCTGAATAGACCTGTAGCGAGTGCATGGCGTGAATATAGCCCTGTAGATCCTGGATTTGTTAAGGAATGTTATAATCCCCGCAAACTCGGCGCCATTCCGAGTAGTGGCATCTAAATGAGCACATATGTTGTGCTTGGGGTTTATGGACCACTTATAAGCCATAGTCTGTAATACAAGACACATCGATGTTAGATCACCACATATCAAAAATACATTCTAGTTAACTTGGTTGAATTCAGTCTGGTTCAATCATGCGATTGAACCATGCGACTGTGTTCAGTCAGTTGACCTGGCATGCGACTGGGTTCACTCGGGTGACTGAGCAGGCGACTGAGTTCAATTGGGTGACTGAGCTTATGATTGGTTCAGTCGGCCGACTGAGCTCATTCGTATTATCCATTCGGCCGATTGCGTCATTCGACCAGCTCAATCGCGTGATTAGAGTTCATCCCGCTTTCCAGTCGCATGCCCCACTGTTCGATCGACTAAAATTCGAATTTGAACCGAATCTTGAAATTAGACGTCGTGTAGTGGTTCCTTAGACTCGCAATCAGTATACTAATAACCTAACATCCTTGATTTTAACATTTTGCATTGTTTAGTTAGGTTATTTGTCAATTTTTAGTGTCGGTTCTTGTAAATGCCTAGAATCACAAATTAGGGCTCGAATCAAACAGCGTTAGTTTACACAACACCGCACTGTACCTGTATAACAATTAGGATTCTTCAGAATGTCGAAATTTTGAGATACAATCGGTCAGAGAAAATTTCAGCAGAGTAACGGTACTATGTGCGATTTTATGGCGATTAGGGGGTGATGAGGTTATGCGATCGACTATGTCCCTATTTACACTAAATATAGTTTCAATGAGTTGACTGGACCCATTCGCTCTGTTCATTAGGGCGATTGGACGTCAGTCGTGCGATTGGCTCAGTCGATTAAATTCAGTCGGCCGACTGGATTTCAGCAGGGCGACTGACTCATTTGCACAGCTCCATTTGGTCGACTGGCTCATTCTGATGTGCCATTTGGGTGAATGGTTCATACTCATGTTCCATTCGGTTGTTTAGTGCATGAGTGTGGTCCATTCGTATGGTTGGTCCATACTTATGGTCCAGTCGTGCGATTGGATCAAACTCATGATTTTGACTTTATGACCATTCCACACTTAATCCCTTTTAACTATTTAATAAACATTATGAGCATTTGATCATCTCATACATGATGATTTTAACTTGAAAAACTTTTGATCACCTCAGACGTGATCCTTTTAAACAAGTTGTCACCTCAGACGTGACTGATTTTACATTTGAAAAATACATGTGGTCACCTCAGACGTGACCCATTTAGGTGATTAAATTCCCTATTGAATTCCATGGCATAGTCGGATATCTAACAAACTGAATTGACGAAATTTAAACAAATAAAAGTCTTAAAACTGAAATACAAAACTAAAACTTGTTTTGAGGTTTTGTGAGGTGTAAATCCTAAGATAGAAATCTAATGGATTCATTTTTTGAAAGGTAGCTTCAATTCATTTTGACCATAAATGGACCAATTCAATTTGGAATCATATAGGCAAGTCAAATCATTTGGGACATGTTAAATCCTTTTGATGCTCGATTCTTGTTTTTCATCTAGGGTCGTTCGCAAGTTTAGGAACTCATACTAGTACTCTTAGATCCGCACATTGATTTGGACTTTCAAGGATTGTATCCATGATGATTGTCAGTATACTAGTCCTCTTAAATCCATACACAGACTTTTGACACAGATTGGTGATTGTTTAAGGTTTGATTATTTCAACAAGCATTTGTGGATCCCACACTTATATGGTAATCAACATTCCTTAGGAGATTTTTGAGCTGTCTCAAAGTAGTTTACAAGAAGAAACTATTCTTAGAACTTTCAAAGAGAAACCAAGCCTCAGGTCAGTGCCACCGCACAACAGAGAGGCGGCAAACAACAATGAATTCTAGAATATATAGGTTATGCTTATCCTCAGGTCAGTGCCACTGCACAGCAGAGAGGCACATAACCTATCTTCATGTTTGAGCAAGTTTAATCTTTTTGCACAGATCTCACCAACAACATAGGTTATTAGTTTGGTTTCTTTTTCATTTTTTCATGTGCTTTTGCTCATATTTTGGACTTACGCTCACATTTGTGGCGTTTATTTTGCTCGTCACCCCTTATTAGAATATTGTTGATTGTGTTAACGAGGGATAAGATGATAACCCATAGATTGTTGAACAACTTAGTTTAATCTTGAGATCACTAACAAGGTCTAATCATCTATTTTGTTGAATTTACGAACATATCATATGTGGTCTAGCAACCTCTAGGTCTACTTTCTTTGTGTTACCTTAGTAGTAGATAATTTTACTATCATTTTTCCTTTTATATTACTCAGACTACATAGACTTATACTTTGAACTTCATATCTTATTTAATTTAAACTTTTAAAGTCTCAAGTGGTTTGTTCCTGTGTACTATCATTTTTCAAAGTCTTGAATCGGTATCACAGATACGATCTAGTTCCTATCAGCTAGTCTCTCCTCCTCCGTCAGTTTTTTAATAATGTTACTAACTAAACCTATTCTCCCCCTAAAATTCTAAAACCGTAACCAATTTACGCTTTTTTGGATTTTAATAAGAGGGGAAAGAACACCAATTTAATTAAACTGCTTATAATTAAACAAATAAATAAAGACAATAAAAAATAAAAGAAATATAGACAATACTCATCGAACTACACATGGTCATCTTCAGGAATTACATCACTTCTCTTTTTAAAGCCGTTGACCTCTAACAAATATAGAAAATGTGGTTTATCAAAAGTCTTTGTATAGAGGTTAGCGCGTTGAAAATCATTATTTATTTTAATCATATCGATTAGATTCTTTTCAAAACAATCACGTATAAAGTGATATTTTAGGCCGATGTGTTTGGCCTTAGGATGTTGGACCAGATTTTTAGTTACTACAATTGCAGCAGAGTTATCAACAAAAATAGGAGTAGAACAGAAATTCAAACCGTAGTCCCGCATTTGCTGTTGAATCCATATGATTTGTGAACAACAACTTGCAGCAACAACGTATTCGGGTTCACAGGTTGACAAAGCAACCGAGGTGATTAGGATCAATTGAGCTAATCTGTGATGATAGCTGAACACAATTCAAAGAAAACACGTACGAAGTAATCGAATTCGAACAAGATATTAACAAATTCACAGTTTCATTAATATCATGCAAAGACAATTACAAGTAATGAACAGTAGTTCGTTCACTATCTTCAAAACTCTACTACTAACTAAGAGTCTAAGCTATTTATAATGAAACATAAAGAAACTAACAATTACAAAAATAGTCCCTATACTATTACAAAATGTTAAAAGACAACTAAAGACAACATGTTAATCTTTCTTAGAGCACTAACAATACTCCCCCTAAGATTGACATGGTCTTCTGTCTTCTTTTCCATATTCAACTTTATCTTCAACCTTTATCTTCAACTCTTTGTCTTCATCCTTCAAAGAAATCTTTTGGTTCTTCTTTGACCTTAAACATCAGCTTCTGTTTGTACATCTCTAATTCTTTCAAAGCATTTGAAATTGCAGACTTGAATTTTCTTGTAAGAATGCCTTCTTCTGGTTTAGCTTCATTAGTCTTTATCTCCATCTTGTTCATTCTTTCCAACGTGTCTTTAGATAAGCAAGTAATGTCAATGTTTGCATATAACTCAATAGGGTTTGAACTGTCCTTTGAGTACACTTCTAAGACACCTTTCCTTGACATTCTCATAAATTCAATATCCTTGATATCTTTCCTCACAATATTTGCATAAGCAAGAGCCTTTCTCGGAGATATTCTTTCCATAGCTGCATTCATCACATTAATAATGGAAATGAAATATTTCTTGTCTTGCTCTGCTATTTCAGGAGACACTTTCTCAAATATTTGTATAGACAAAATGAAATATAACTTGGATGTAACAATTTGAGTTCAAAAGCACCAAAGAGAGTAATCATGTCTTCATCCCATCTTTCTAAATTTCGGACCAACTTAAGCTCAAATGTCTCAGTGTTATAAAACCATCTGAGGATTGGCTTTGAGTTTTGATTACCATCTATCACTTTCAGACCAGGGGTTGTAAACTTCTCAAAATACTTGTCACAAAATTCAATCATAGAATGTTCCTCCTCTAATTGTAATCCATTGAGCTTTTTATTATTCTTCATAGTAACAAAATACTCTTTATCTTCTTGCTCACATCTTGTATTAAGAAAATTACTTGATCGATCCAATCCTCTTCTTAACCATTCTACAAATATCTTGCCATGTTTTGAATCAGAAGGATTGATCAGAAGTAATCTATTAAGTTCTTTCAGATCTTGCACTGGAAGTTTTATGATACTAGAGTAAAAGTGATATACATCACACAGAACTTTTACTCTCTTTACAAAAAATGCATTGAATACTTCATCATACTTCCATGCGATAATCTTTACTTGGCTGGTAAAATCTGGAGCAATCATAGCATTCAGCAGTTCAGCAACTGATTGTCCTCTTTGCAATACATTTCTTACTAAGTCTCCAGTTGTTCTTGAATTATCAAAAATATGCCTTTGTTCTATAGAGGCTTTGTAAGTTTGTCTTTCTAGATCAGCAAACATTTCAATCAACTCTTTTGTGTGAACATGTGCATCATCAATTATTGACATTTGTTTGATCTCCTGTGGCTTTAACATTCTTCTTCTCTTTGTTATTTCAAGATACTGAGGATTATCTGTATCAAGTACTATCATTTTCTTCAATTGTTTCTCAGTCTCTTGAAAACTTCTGACAAGGTTCCTCAGTGATACAGATTGTAATCTTTTTAGTTTCCTCCAAGGGTAGTTTCTAGATTGCAACCATGATCTTAGAGCTGGAATACTCATATCTTCTGGATCAGGATGGTGCAACTCAGAGCTAGATAGTTCTTCTACATTGATCACTTCTTTTGCTCTTGTCCATTCACCATGCTCAATAACAATCTCATTTGGATATACTGGTGCAACTGACTCTGCATAAAAACATTTCTCATATTCATTGTTAATCTGAGAAACAGTAGTCCGTCCAAATATACACGATTGTATTTCATCTTCACAAGATAATTATATCTTTCTTCAAAGTCTTGTGGTACTTCATCTTGTTCATGAGTATGTTCTTGTAAAGAGTAATGTGATACAAATTGAGCTTCATCAATATCTTCATCATCTTGAACTTCATCATACCAATCATCATTGTAAACTTCCTCAATATCTTCTAAAGCCTCAATCTGTTCTTGTACATTCTGTTCTTCAACAGTTTCTTCAGTTCTTTGCATCTTAGAAGATGGTTCAGTTAGAATTGTATCTTCTACTTCATCTACTTTTCTTTTACCTTTTATCTGCTCAAGATTTTCATCAACATTTATGTCAGTACTTATCACTTGTACCGGTGAGATAGGCTTCTGGGCTTTTTTTCTTTTAGCAAATCATCTTTGAGTTTTTCATTTTCTTTAGTTAGTTTCTTGAACTTCTCCTCAAGAATGTCATAGTCTTTGATCATAACTTCAAAATTCTTGATTACATCTTCTTTATCTTTAGCAAACCTCACAATCTTTTCATCTTTTGAGGCATTTTCTTTAGTCAACTTTAAGTTTTCATCCTTAAGCTTTTGAATTTCTTTTTCAAGACATATGTTTATCTCTTTCATCCTTTCACTCTCCAATTTCAACTCTTCAAGCTCTTTCTTTTTATTCAAATTTTCTTCTTTCAATCTTTCCTTCTCATTAATGTCCACTGTCTCCTCTGTTTGTATAGACACATTGTGTGACATACTCACAGGAATTTCTTCTATTCCTTCGTTAACATCAACTTCAAATACTAGATTGTGTAATATATCATTCATAAAATCAAAATCAAAGGTTTGATTTTGTGAATCTATTTCATGTACAGCTTCCTCATAAATTTTATCAACATTTCCTTCATCCGTATTTTGTGGTTCATCTCCCGTATCTTCCTCATTTATTTCTTCAGTTTCTTCTTGATGTGCTTCAGTGGCACCATCATTTACATCATCATTATCATTGTCATCACTTTCTTCACTTGTTGATGAGCTTTCTGAATCTTCATCATCATTATCTTCATTATTATCATCAATCATAACTTCAACAACATCCTCAATGAGATCATTCGGATCTATTGGTTCATCTTCTGATAAATGGAAGTGTTGTTGAGTTATATCAACTTCATCATTAGATACATTCCTTATATATTCAAACAGAGGAATATTTTGAGCACTAGTGGTCATTGATAATCTTTTATATACAGATTCAAACATATGCTCTAACTGTATCTTTTCACCAATAACTCCTTCAGCATACAAATTTGGATTTGCTTCATTAATGATCAATTGGAGGAATCTTGGGTACATGAAGTATTTATTCCTCACTCCTCCTTCATGATTGAAAATGAAACCATTCATTATCCCCTTAGACATATTAAATCTTCTATTTGTAGCTAAGGCAATAATGGGAGATGCAATGTCTACAGGGAATGAATCCCAACCAGCACTTCGTTTAGACATGCAATGTTGAAAAATATAGCATAAAAGCTTCCAATGCTTATACACTCGAGCTCTAAAAAATTGCTTTTTGGGAAAATGATCTCGATGACCCATTTGTAGAAAAACCTCTCTACATTCATTGAAGGAAATTTTGATAAGTCTTCAGGGTCATTGTCACCAAGTCTTAGAGCTATTCTGATTGCTTCTTCAGATACTTTAAGCATTCTTTCCGTTGTAATAAAAGCCCTTAGAACTTTGTTTCCTTCATCATCTCTTTCAATCTGTGCAGTTCTCCAGAATCTCTTAATCATTCTTCCATTGATCATTGGTCTTGCACACATAGCATATACATACTTTGTTCTGAGCAGAAATCTAATAATTTCTTCATATCCAATTGTTTCTCTGTTTTCATTATTTAAGAAGGCAGCCACATTATGCTTTGGCTCAAATTTTAATTCTGCTATCTGCAAAACACAAAGAAGGTATTATGAGAACATTGAATATTGATTAATGAAATTTATTTCTACATATGACTTTTGATTTTGACTTTTGAATTTGACCTTTTTATTTTACTTTTGAATTGAGATTTCAATTTATAAAACATTAATCTTTATGCATTTTGAATTCATTATCTAACATTTCAATTTTGATTTACTTCTTTAAAAAGTTAATTTATTTATTTTTTATTTTATTCAAACTTTAGTCTGTTTGTTCATCTTCTTCTTCTTCTTCTATTGAAGAACCGACTGATTTAACAATCATCAAATCATTTTCAGTTTCAAATTAAAAACATTACATCAACATACTCGCAAACAGATTCTTATTAATAATCCAGTGTCAATTTTAGATAATATTTACATTTGATTAGTTAAACTTGAAATATATAGGATTCGAACACACAAATAGCATTCAAACGCCTATATCAATACTTTGATTTAACCAAAAATTTACAGATTTGAATCACAAACTTACGTTTATAAATCCAAATACTATCTATAATCAACAGGATTTAATGCAATTGCAGATGAAATGAGAGTTTGATGATAGATGATGGTCGCAATTTCAGGGGTTTTGTTTGTGAAATTTTGAGTGTGAATGAGGAAATAAGCGTAAGTGTTCTATTTATATTAAGTGAAATTTTAGACGCATTAGCACTGTTTGTGCGTATGAAACCCTAAAATTCACAAATTAATGAGACGCATGAACACTGTTTGGTCGTATGGACTTAGACGCATGAGAACTGTTTAGTCGCATGAGCACTGTACAGACGCATAAGCACTGTTCAGCCGTCTGAAGTTCCTGAAACGTCTAACACTTTGTCTTTCCACCCACTGTGTAGACGCATGACATTCAAAACACTTAACACTTGTATAAAACCACTCATTTCACTGTTTAGGCATATGAGATTAATAAAACACCCAAACACTTGGTTGAACTTTATGCTTATTGCAACTGTTTAGGTGCATGGGAATATGAAAAACTCCCAAGCACTTGTATAAATTTCTGAAATTTCACCATGCTCCTATTTAGACATATGAAGACAATTTAGGCACATGAGTTGACTGAGTTGACTTTCATGATTCACACTTGGTGTTTTTCACTCTTCTTCACGTGCATACTGTTTAAACATATTTGTAATATTTCATACTAATATTTAAACATTTTAAACATAAATTTGAATTATCCAAAATTTTCACTTTAGTCCCTCAAATTTGAACTTTTTTACATTTTCCACACTCAAAATTAGTTTTCAACAAATTCAAAAACAATTTTCACTTGATGTTTAACTTTGAAATTTTCCTTTCTTTGTTTCCCTTCATTTTAGTCTGAAAACATAATCAAATCTCTATTTCTCAACTTTGAGAGAAGCATTTCCACTGGCAATTTTATATAGGTTCATATTATCATTTTCAAAAGTTTCATGATGACACTCACATAAACTTTGAACATATAGCATCATCCTTTCAATTCAACTTTCTTTGATTTTGATTTTCTGAGAAAACTTTTTCATTTATTACTCCCCCTAAACTTTTAAGTTTAAACAACTTAGAAGTTTCCTAAGGTAGCATAATAAGATCACACAACTCATTGTGACATTGCCTTCACACACAAAAAACATGCATAAAATCAAAATCAAAGCAGAATCAAAATCTAATATCCATAAGAATTAATGTCTGCAGTGAGATCATATCAATAAAGATCAGCACATTAAAAGAAAAAAATTGTGGATAGTCATAGACAGTGAATAAATCCTGATCAAGTGTGTTCCAGGTCAGTGACATCACAGAAAAGGAGACATAAGATCTAAGGACAGACAATGAGTGTTTTTGACATAGTATCAGCTCACTTACTTTTTCAATTCTTGGATTGATTAGGTTATATTCAGAGAGCTCAACTATTATCAAGACATGCAAGGAAGAACATATACTCAACTTATTACGTGAAACATATGTGTAATCAGATCTCATGTTACTTAAATGATTAGAGAATAATCATGGATAACCATTTGATCATCTCTAACTATCCATTTGAATAGATTGTGCACATTGGCATGTTTTGCATCAAAGATAATATCCAGGTCTGTAATGACTTACAACAAAGGATATCTTATCACTTCAGGTCTATGATGACTCATAACAAAGAAGTGAAATGATTCTTGTAACAGATCTCATGATTAATTACATCACCATCAGGTGTGAGTGTTGTTACTCAACAAACAGTCAATCTGATAAGTCAAAACATCTCAAAAGTACTCAGATGAATACATATTTAGTGTAATTACAAGAATTTATTGTTTCGGTATAATAGCATAATAGTGTCTACACATCATATCTGATCATGTTAGACTTTGTTAATGAGTGAAATATGCAACTGATCTCCCTAACGTACTATCATTTCTCACATATTGCAAAACTACATTCTTTTTTAAAAAAAAACAAAAACAAAGAACTGACATATAGAAAAAGACTCTATTTTTTGAATTTTGTTATATATGCTTTTGTATTTAGTTTTTCTAAGAAAAAGAAAACACACACATACAAAAAAAATAATAGGCAATTAACATTGAGAGTATCACTTATGATAGTATGTTGACTTAGGGAGTTCACATATGATTGATAAGACCAATTGATTCTACTAAGTACTCAAACCGTCCTGGTAGGAAGGCTTTAGTAAATAGATCTGCCAACTGTTTTTCTGTTGCAATTTGAATCAAAATGATCAATCCCTTTTCAGAGTTATCTCTGAGAAAATGATATCGAATTTCGATATGTTTTGTTTTTGAATGTTGAACGGGATTAGCTGTAATGAACATAGCTGCCTTGTTATCAATGTAAATAGGTGTTTTAAGAAAATTGAACCCATAATCCAGTAGTTGATTTTGCAACCAGAGGATTTGAGAACATCCTACTGATGCAGCAATGTGCTCAGCTTCTGCAGTTGAAACAGAGACATTTGTTTGTTTCTTACATTGCCATGAGACTAATTGGGGATCGAGAAATTGACATCCACCCAAAGTAGATTTTCTATCTTGAAAACAACCACCATAATCACTATCTGTAAATCAATATAATTCAAAGTTACCCTCGTAAGGATACCAAAGCCCTAAGGCAGGTTTACCTTAGAGATTCCTGAATATTCTTTTGACAGCAATTAAATGTGATTCTTTCGGGTCTGATTGATAACTGGCACAAACATAAACAACATACATAATGTCTGGTCTAGATGCAGTAAGATACATCAGAGAACCAATCATTGATCTGTATAACATTTGGTCAATAGATTTTCCTTTTGGATCAGGTTCAATCTTGGTGTTAACATCTGCTGGAGTTCGTATGGACTGACAGTCTTGCAAATTAAATTTCTTCAAGAGTTTGTCAAGAAACTTCTCTTGATTGATGAAAATTCCATCGTCAGTTTGCTTGACTTGAAGTCCAACAAAGAAATTAATCTCTCCCATAGAACTCATTTGGAATCGAGATTTTATGATTTCTTCAAATTCATTGCACAACTTTGAACTTGTAGAACCAAATATGATATCATCAACATACACTTGTACCCATAAGAGATCACAATTATCCTTCTCTATGAATAAAGTTGGATCAATTTTCCCTCTTGTGTATCCATGTTGGATTAAGTGTTGTGATAATGTCTCATACCAAATTCTAGGGGCTTGATGAAGTCCATACAAAGCTTTACTCAGCTTATACACTCGATGTGGAAATTTTGCATCCTCAAAGCCCGGAGGTTGCTTCACAAACACATCATCTGTGATAGGACCATATAAAAATGCACCCTTTACATCCATTTGATACACCTTAAATTTCATGAATGAAGCATAAGCCAGGAAAACTCGAATGGATTCAAGTCTTGCAACTGGTGCAAACACCTCATCATAATCTATCCCTTCTTCTTGTGTGTATCCTTGTGCAACAAGTCTTGCTTTGTTCCTTATAACTATACCACGATCATCAGTCTTATTTCTAAACAACCATTTCGTGCCTATAGCATTTTCTCCTTCAGGTAAATCCACTAAATTCCACACTTCTTGTTTGCGAAATTGAAGTAATTCTTCTTGCATAGCTTCTATCCAACCATTGTCCTTTAATGCTTCGGTAATATTTTTAGGAACAATTTGAGACAAAAAACAAGAGTATAAGCACAAGTTTTCTTGTTTTGATTTACTCCTTGTTGTTCTCTCATTCAATGGATCAATAATCTGAGAAATTGGATGATTCTTATGAATACGAGATGTTGAAATCTCATCACATTAAATATTAACATCCAGATTTGTTTGGTTTAAGTTGGAGAGCTTATGTAACATGTTAGAAGAATGTGGATTAAAATTTGGATCTTGAGTCAGTGAGTTAATAAATTAATCAATGTTACCACTATCAACTATATCACCAGAGATGGATGATGTTCCAGACTTAGGTTGCATGAAATTATTACCATCATTAGGAAAAGGTTGTGATCCTTCCTGATAAATTGAGACTGAATGATTTGAAGCTAAATTAGCATGATCATTGTCATTTAATCGTATTGATGAATCCTTGACAAATGATAAAAATAGGTAGTCTAAGCTAGAATCATCTGGGTCAGAATCTGAGTCCTCATTGAAAGATCCAAGATCTCCTCTAGAGTTCTTTTTACCTGTAGAATCAAAACAATTTGATTGATTAAACAAGTTAGATTGAAAAAAGAGTTTGATAATGAATCTAAATCAAATAACCATGTAGGACCATTTGCAACAGATGGAAAAGAATTTTCCTGAAATTTAACGTTGAATGTTTCAAGAATTATATTTGTCCTAGAGTTGTACACTCGATAGGCTTTTGAAACACATGAATATCCAATGAAAAATCCATTATCATATTTTACATCAAATTTTCCTAACTGATCATTTGAATTAAGAATCATAAGAGAACAACCAAATGCTTTTAGAAAATTTATGTTCGGATTCCTGCCAAACATTAACTCATAAGAAGTTTTCATTTTATCTTTCACAATTAAGGTTCTGTTCTGAACAAAACACGCAGTTGATATAGCTTCATCCCAAAAAGTTACAGGAATCTTTGCATCAGCTAACATAGAACGCGCAACTTTAATCAATGTTCTGTTCATCCTTTCAGCAACTCCATTTTGTTGAGGAGTTCTGGGAGCATTGAACTGATGAGCTATCCCTTTCTGAGCACAAAACATTTCAATGTTAGCATTTTTTTAATTCCGTTCCGTTATCACTTCTTATTATTTTCACTTTATTTTCTAATTGATTTTCAACTTTAATGATAAATTCTTTTAGTAATTCAGCCATTTCATATTTAGCATACAAAAAGAAAACCCATGAAAATCTTGTATAGTCATCAATGATAACTAAACAGTATGATTTTCGTCCAATACTCTCGACATTTGTTGGTCCAAAAAGGTCCATATGTAACAGTTGAAGAGGCTTGGAAGTTGAGTTTATGAGTTTGGTCTTATAAGACGCTTTGTGTTGTTTTCCCTTTAAACATGCTGAACAGTGATCAGTTGTTGCAAACTTCTTAGATGGAAGTCCAGTAACATGATTTCCTGTTACAAGCTTGTTCATATTCTTGAAATTTGAATGTGCGAGATGTCTATGCCAAAGATGGCTTTCATCATTTGATGCTTTAGCAATTAGGCAAGTTGTTTCGGTTGAAGGATCAACTTGAGACATATCTAGTTTGTATACATCTCTATCCCTTTCAGCAGTAACAATTACCCACTCTTTGCTTATGTGAAAACCTGGCTTCAAAACATAAGAGAATGAATCATCAAAAGAACAGAATATGATTTATCACAAATTTGGGATAGACTTAAAAGATTAAAGTTCAACTGTAAGCAAAAGTTGACTTTGTCAAAGCTTATTATCCTATTTGATACTGTTCCTTCTCCAGTTATTTTTCCACCAGCATCACCACCAAAGGCAACATGTGTTCCATCTTTTAACTTTGTCATATGCCGGCTACACCCACTATCCATCCATGTATTGAGTGGTCTTCTTAGGCGTACCTGCACAACAAGAAAATTAAGTTGATATATCCACCCAAGCCGAGATGGTCTTTGGTTTTCCAAATTTATCAACAATGGTAAATTGTTTGTAATGAAGATTGTTTAAATCAGGTTTATTCTTGATGAATTTACCAATCTTGTTTTGGAAATTGTTTGAGTTATTTTTGAAAGGATTCATACCTTTTGATTTATCAATTTTTGACATAAATTGATGACTAGCATTTTTATTAGTCATTTTACCGATCTTGGTATGAATTGTTCTTGCACATTTTTAGATCTCACATAATTTTTCTTTTGGAAAGATCTCAAACCTAAAGAAGGTTGATTAGTTAATCTTTGAAATTTATCAGTTTGATTTCTCATAAATTGAAGATTAACCTAACCTTTGCTCAAGTTTGAGTTTGCAAATTCTCTTTTAGGTGATCTCATTCTAAAGTAACAATTTGCAGTATTGTAAATCTTCTCATCACAATAAGTACAGTATTTGTTAAAATAACAATCTGCTGTAGAATGATTTCTCATGTCACATATGTGACGGTACTTGTTGAAATAACACCCGCAGTATTGCGATTTTTCATATCACCTATTTTACAGTACTTTTGTGGAGTTTTAAACAACTGTTTGTTAACTTTTGACATTGACACTTTGTTCGATTCATTTTTATTTTTTGATGTCAAAAAGTTAAATTGTTGTTTTTCATGTTTCACATTTTGATGTTGTGTCATATTGTTTTTCATCTGTTTAACATGATCTTCCTACTCGAATTTCTTATGAACAAAACTTTTTGCTACAGCGGAAGTCTTAGAATCTGAACTTGATTTCAGATCAGAGTGATATTTGTTCATAGAATTCACTTTGTTGTTTTGAGAAGAATTCATATTTAACAAACTTGCTGACACAAATTTATCGGTTTGAGTTTTGTTGTTTGATTTGTTGCTTTGATCAACTTTTCTGAACTCTGTTTTGTTCAGATTTGATTGATGAAGCTTTCTTTCTTCTCCTTTGGTTCTTTGATTTAGAAAAACTTGGTTTACTTTCAGATTGAACATCATCAGAAGAAGATTCCTTTTCAGATTGAAATTGTTTGAGATTAATTGTGTTTGAATCTTCTGATGTTCCTACCTGTTGTTTGTCTTTGCTTGAACTTTCACTTCTTCTAACACTGAATTAATTGATGAGAAGTGTTTTGTTTTGATTGTTTAGGTTCATATGATTTTATTTTTAGGATGACCATTTTTAATCTTTCTTGATCATTTTCAACAAACACTTTTATATTTTCCTTTCTTCTTCATAATTCTTGTTTTTGACCTGAAAAGCTTTAAGTTTAGCTTTATTTTCAGGAGAATGATCATGAGTATTGAAGTTCTCTGGTAAAGTGTTTGTGATATATTCAGGCATAGGTTCATGAGTGAAGTCTAATCCTGCTTTATGTTTATCTTTCCTCTCACTTACCAGTTTTTCTACAATTATTTTTGAACTCTTAACTTTAGCAAGATCCATTTGAGTAGCAGCATGTGCTATCTTCTCCTGTTCAAGATTTTTAGTCATCTCTTCCAATTGTTTAGAAACGTTTTCTAATTCTTTTAGAGTTTGTTCCATGAAGTTTGAAGAGAGATAATCTTTTGGTCTGCTATTTTATGCTCAGCTTTCAATTTGTTATGCATTGATTCTTCTTGTTGAGTTTCTCACAAATTTTATATGAGTATGTTGTGTAGTATTCAACATGTTCAAAGCATGATTTCATGCATAGCTTTTCTCTCACTTCAGATGGTATTTTAGGAAATTTTGGAGATGAGGTTTCAGATTTTAAAGATGAAGTGTCAACCTTGGTTGATCAGACTATGCCATTAGAGCTACTTCATCATTATCTTACTTAGGATCTAATTTGTCACTCCAATCATAGTCATCTTCATCATTTTCACCTTCCACCTTTGGATCATTGTTTTCTGACCAATCTTCTTCCTGAATTTCTGCAATAAGAGATAAACTAGATGTTAAATCATTAGTAAATTGTTTGGCATATGCACTCCAATCATAACCATCTTTAATGTTGACTACAAGAGCTTTCTTTGTTTCATCAGATGATTTTGCTTCATCTTTAAGCTCAGGCATAGGAAGACTTTGATAAGGCTTTTGATAAGTCTTCTGAGCTTGTTGAAACCTTTGATTGCTTGATTGAGCACTTCCTCCATTATTTCTTGGAGCTTTGCATTCTCTTGAAAAAATAGCCATAGCTGTTACAGTTAAAACACCTAGATTTTGACTTGTCTAATCCAACACTCTTGTTAGCACTTGGCTTGTACTTCGTGTTGACATATGAGTGTTTTTGTGTCCTGTAAGCAAACATTACCATTTGCCAATTTAAGTCCATTTCTTCTACATCTTCAGGATCCATTTCAAATAAATCCTGCAAAACACAATCTAATTGAGTTAAATGGCTACCTTGATATGCTTGAAAACTAGCCATAAATGCAGTAAATGCAGTTTTTGATTCTTCATCCTCTAATAGGAAGTTTATCACATCTTTAACTTTGCTAGATTTAGCAGAGTTAGATGATGAAGTCTCTTATTGAACATTTGATGTTTGAGACTGAGATTTAGGAGGAGATTGAGAATGAGATTGTGTTGTGTAAGCAGGGGCACTAATAAATGATGAGTAAGTAAAAAATCCTGCTCCGACAAATAAATCTCCTTCTTCTTCTTTAACTTTCTCACTTTTTGCCATCGAAGCATTTTCAACTGTGTTTTCTGGAGAAGCAACAAACTGATACTGAGACATTGATGCTCCTCTATCATTGTTCCTTGAGCTTTCATTAATTCTACAGACTCAATTAGGCAATAAGTAGATCTAAATCCATAGGAAACTTCTCAGTATGCTTTAGTAAGGTTACTGTTTGTTTCCATGATGATGGTAAAGCATTGAGTAGTCTAAGATTTAGATCTTCAAGATCAGGCTTAATACCAGCTGTTGTCATCTCAATAGTAAGTTGAACAATTCTGTTCATCATTTGGTTTATAGTTTCTCCAGATAAATGTTGAAACAGTTCGAGTTGCCTTTTCAACTTTTGTTTCTTAATGTTTTGAATCTCCTTTCCTCCTTCACATATAGTCTTTAAGGCTTTATACATGGTATATCAAGTTTGATATCCATCAAGCCTTGCAAGAACTTCCAGAGGTAGTCCTTTACACATCAAGGAGTATGCTCTGACATCATTTTTTACTCTTCTCAAGTCATCTCCTTGAAGACCATCTTCAGGATAGGGTTCCTGAGAGTTTTTAGTGTATACCAATCCTCTGTTAGGTCCATGAGTGATTATTGGAATGAATGGTCCTTTTTCTATGGATTTCCAAAGATCAGTATCAATGGAATTTAAGTGATGTTTCAACCCAAGTGACCAATTTTTAAAATCAACTCTGTTTTTAAGTTTTGGAACTCTATTTTCAGAATCTTCTGATTTCACCATTTTTATATTTTTGTTGTTTTCTTATATTTTGAATTTAAAAAAATTAAAAAAAGTTTTCAAAGAATTTTCTTTAAAAAAATTCTAAGTATCGAGGTTGAAACGTCTGAACAGTATTCAAACGCCTCAACAGTTGATGCGTCTAAGTTGAAAGTTGTCCAAGGGAATGCCTTAGCAATTTTTTTCAAAACACCTAAAATTGATGCGTCTGAACAGTTGTAAAATGTCTGAATAGTTGTGATGCGTTTACACAGTGTGATGCGCCTACACAGTTGTCAAACGTCTAAACAGTTCAAATACTTCTCAACAATGATACGTCTGGACTCTCTCGAAAAGTGGTCAAGCGTCTGAACTGAAAACGTCTATACAGTGTTAGTGCGACTAAACAGTAGTCAAACGCCTAACACTTGGACAACTTTTCAGCAAACTTCAACCCTAATACGTCACATTCATCATGTTCATATGAATATAACAAACTCGAATCTTCTGAAAATCTTCAAAAGTTGATGAAATTGATTGAAACTTTTCAATTACATGAGTTTTATGCTGATAATCATTCTTCTGAAATCAATTTCTATTAATATCAACAACAAATCAATTAATTTGAAATTTCCAGTTCGAAAAAACAATGAACTTTACGAACACAAATTAACTCAAATTTGATGAATTCAACTGCTAATTGTGGTTCAAATCATATTTCTGATGATGAAACTCATCTGAAATCCACAAGTTTTCATTTCAATTGTCTATCAATCACTGATTCAGTAAGCTTTTTGAGTTTCAAAGTTCGATAAACTTCAAAATTACTCGACTAACAGCTACCAACAGCTCTGATAGCAATTGGTTAGGATCAATTGAGTTAATCTGTGATGATATCTGAACACAATTCAAAGAAAACACATACGAACTAATCGAATTCAAACAAGATATTAACAAATTCACTGTTTCATTAATATCATGCAAAGACAATTACAAGTAATGAGCAGTAGTTCCTTCACTATCTTCAAAACTCTACTACAAACTAACAGTCTAAGTTGTTTATAATAAAACACAAAGGAACTAACAATTCCAAAAATAGTCCCTATACTATTACAAAATGTTAAAAGACAACTAAAGACAACATGTTAATCTTTCTTAGAGCACTAACACGAGGTTTGCTTCTTCTACTGCTAGGTTAGTAATCTCCTCCTAAAGAATTGACATCCCGCTGATGTAGACTTGTAGTTCATCTTGCAGCCACCGTAGTCTGAGTCACTATACGCCGTGAGTTCGAAGTCATCGTCATGAGGATACCACAACCCAAATGTTGGTGTACCCTTCAGATAACGAAAGATCCTTTTGACCCCTATCAGATGGTTAACTTTAGGCTTTGCCTAATATCTTGAACATAAACATGTCGCGTATATGATATCAGGTCTTGAGGTAGTGAGGTACATGAGAGATCCAATCATTCCTCGGTACATGGTGGCATCGACCAGATCACCATTCTCGTCGGGTGCTATATCATGGTTTGTAGCAAGTGGTGTCCCAGCTACGGAAGCATTCTCCAGGTCAAACCGATTGAGAATATCTCCTACATACTTGGTCTGATGTAGGAAAATCCCTTTTGGTGTCTTATCCACCTATAACCGAAGAAAGAATTTCATCTCTCCCATGGCACTCATTTCAAACTCAGCCTTCATTACTGCTTGAAACTCTTTACATAGATCTTGTTCTTGGACACGAAGATTATGTCATCAACATAGATTTAGACTAGCAGTAAATCACCATCCTTTTCTTTGATGAACAGTGTACAGTCAGTGACACCTCTGCGAAAACCGTGTTTCACAAGGTGAGTCGAGAGTTTCTCATACCAGGCCCTGGGAGCTTGATGAAGCCCATATAAAGCGTTATCGAGTTTGTAAACTCTATCTTGATGATATGGATCCTCAAATCCTTTGGGTTGACTGACGTACACAGTCTCTCGAATTTCACCATGAAGGAATGCACTCTTCACATCTAGTGATAAACTTTAATCTTCATGTATGATGCATAGGCAAGGAAGATACGGATTGCTTCCATTCTTGCCACGGGTGCAAACACTTCACTGTAGTCTATGCCCTCGACTTGTCGAAATCCTTGAACAACAAGTCAAGCCTTGTTTCTGATGATCACTCCTTGATCATCTTTCTTGTAATTGAAGACCCATTTGGTGCCAATTACCATAGCACCTTTAGGTCTATCCACGAGAGTCCATACTCCTAACTTCTTGAACTGAAGAAGTTCTTCTTGCATGGCACTCACCCATGCCTCATCATTCAGGCTTCACTAACATAGTTTGGCTCAAACTGAGACATAAAGCAATGATATGCACCATCGTGAAGGTATCCCTTTTCCATCACCAAGGCATAATCAGCTGAATACAGCTGATTTCTAATCTGAACTCCTGATCTCACATCCCCAATGACATTATCCAAAGGATGATAGACATTTAGGCGTGATCCAAGAGTGGTTGGAACAACTACCTCAGAATCAAGATTATGAACATTTGGTTCAGTATCTGAGGAGGCATCAATGTCAGATGCTTGTGGACTTGCAGTAGTAGTAACCTATTCATCCTGGTTGTTCTGATCAGTATCCACAACTTCTTCATCAGAGGAAGTGTCACTATCTTCAAGTACTCCCCCTGAGTTGTTAGAGGACTGACCTTGTGAACCGGATGATGTCGAATCTTGTGAAGGTGTGTTCAAGACATCATACATCATCTTTGTGGCCAACTCATCATCAGAAGTGGAGAGTGGTATGTTGAAGGACTTGAAGAACCCATCATAGTCGAAAAAGAAGGAGGGTCCTTTCCCAACAGGTGGTGTGGTGTATCTCTGAACATCAACGTTACACCACACTTCTACTTGACCCGTTGAGTTGTTGTAAACTCTCTTGTTCGGTATGTTGTATCCTAGAAAGATACCTTCATCGGCCTTCTCGCTGAATTTTCCCTCCTAAGTCTTCTTCAGTAGGGTGCACGGAGTGCCAAATGGCTCGAGATACTCTAGATTAGGTTTACTTCATTGTAGTAACTCATAACACATCTTTCCATGGCGTTTAACTACCAGAACTTGATTTAGCGTATAACACGCATTTGCATCTGCTTCATTCCAGAATTGGATAGCCAGTTTCGAGTCTGCTAGCATCGTCCATACTGTCTCTATCAAGCTGCGATTCTTCCTTTCAACAACACCGTTCATCTGAGGGGTGTAGGCAGAAGTGAACTCATGTACAATTCCTTTTTCCTTCCAGTAAGCCTCCATCCATTGATTCTTGAACTCGGTTCCATTGTCTGAGTGCACTTGTCATACCTTCAGCTTGTAGAGGGCCTCCAGAGTAGTTACAAATTCCTTGAATGACTCAAATGTTTCTAATTTGGATTTGAGAAACATCACCTAAGAGAATCTTGAGTAGTCATCAGTAACTACATAGCAGAACAAGTCAACTGTGATGCTTCTTCTACTGACTGGACCAAACAGATCCATGTGAAGAAGTTCCAGAAGAAGTTAGATGGAATAAACTTTCTTTTCATTATAAGACTTCTTCGTTTGTGTGCCCTTCTTGTATGCAACATAGAAATCAGGAAGTTGGAAGTTTTTGACATTAACTCCTCTCACTAGATCATTCTGCATCAAGTGGTTCATCTTCCGTTGATTAATATGTCCCATTCTCCTATGCCAGGAGATGGAATCCTTCTCAGTAGCTTTTGACAAGCAGCACTGAACTTTATGATCCGTTGTGGAGGCCTTCGATAGATCCAAGACATAAAGGTCCTTATTTCTTAAGTCAAACATTAAGACTTGATCCTTCGGGATGACATAGTCCTTTTTGAGGACATAGCACTTCTTGTTGTCAAATACTACCGTAAAACCTATATCAAAAATTTGAGAAACAGAAGCAAGTTATTTGGAAGTTGTTGAACATAGTTTATCTTATCAAACTTCACTTTCTGATTACCTACTTCCCCTTGAGATGTGATGTACCCACCTTTGTTTCCGGCAAACGAAACATGACCTCCTTTTATCTGTTTGAAGTTTGATAAAAGAGCCATGTTCCCTGTCGTGTGCCTAGATGCTCCGCTATCTATAATCCATGTGTTGGTTTCAGCACTACAGCGAACACCCTTCACATACAATTGAAAACATTAGTTCATGTTAGGGACCCAAGCCTTCACTGGCTTAGGTTTCCCAGAGGCATCACACATCATAAACTCAACCCATTGACCGTTTGAGGGTGAGGGAAGCTCAGATGTCTTCTTGTTCTTATTTTCAGACAATGAGGTTGATTTTTCCTTCCATAAGCCAGCTTGTGTAAGGCATGTTTGTGATAAACAGACTACTGGCTAATGGGTTGAACTTTCGGTTCATTAGCCCTTTTAGGTGGTGTCACTGAGTTCCTCTTAAAAGAGCTGGGTTTTGGTTCCGAAAGTTCAAATTTCCTCCTTGGTGTCTGATAATAAGGATAGTTAGACGAATGTGTCCATACTCTCCAAAGCAATAGCATGATCTGCTTTCGACTTTACGATTTAACTGTTTTTGTGGAGATATATGTGACACGTGTGTGACCTTACTCTGTTGGGTTTTGACTCTTCTCGTTTAGATGTTTTGTCTGGTTTAACAAAGTTAATTGCCTTAACAATTTTAACATCTTTTTCTTTTCTATTATCTTGACTTTGACAAGATGCACGTGATTGGTTAACATTACAGGTCCTTTTAGGTTCAGATTTAGACTTGACTCACCCAAACTTTATATTAACCTTTTCAAACTCTTTTTCCAGATTAACACAAGGCATTTTATCTTTTGCCTTTGAAATGGCCTCCTTTTGTTTAGTAGCAGATTCATTTGATTTACATGTGGAATCTAGATCAATTACAAGAGGAGTAGACACCACATGATCCTTGATTGGATTATTATTGATTGGTTTACATTTTGCGTTCATCAAGATCTCATGTGGTGGTGGAACCATTTTATAACCCAATCCATCCCCGTTGTTTCTCTCTCTCACTAAGTTTTGGACAGTATCAGATGAACTTGTCCAACTGTGCAGTTTTTGCTTTAAGAATTAACTTCTACTTCTAAAACTGCCTTTTGTTTCTTAGTGTCCTCTAGAGAGTTAAGATAGTATCTAATGTCATTAGCTTGGTTAAAGGCTACTACTTCTGTTTCCCTAAGCTGTTTGTTCAAAAGGTCTATCTTTTCTTTGTAACTATGCTTATTTTGTTTTAGAACTTTGTTAGCTTCAGTGCACAGTTCCAAGTCCTTTACTAAATTAGCATTATGATGTAATAACCTAGCAAATTTTAAATCAATGTTTTCCCTAAATTTATTACAATCAGAACAAGCATGATTATTGAAAAGTTGGTCAGTAGTACTTACCTAAGAGCGTAATCAGCCATCAATGTTGAGTCTGGTATTTCTGGTGCTGGTGATTCTGACGTTGACAGGATCAGTGATCACAAGTTTGATGTATCAGAATACACAAAGCAGCGGAATACAAACTAGAATTAGACAAATTGTAGCAAGCAATCGATACTTGTAAGCATTAAGATCGCATACGGTTATAGGGAGAGAATATGTATTTCTGATTTCTAGGAATGTTTATAGATGTAGAATATTTCTAATCAAATCAATCATTCATTCCATTCAATTACTCATTCCTCACTAATTACAATAGGTTGTCACTCCTTATATAGAGTGCAACGATCACTGCTGTTATCACGGAAAGTGACAACTGGCAGATCCAATACAAAAAAACTAATTCTTACAAACTACTGAAATGTTCACAACTACTGAGAACATATCAGCATGTTAAGTACAAAATATAAAACTACTGAAACTACAACGACTGAAGAACAAGCCCTTCAGTCGTTTTACAAAACTAATGAAACATAAAAATATAAAACTACTGATATCACAACTACTGAAGAAGTACTCTTCAGCAGTTGTGACAAACTACTGAGGCTTCAGTACTTGATCTTCAGACTTTGACTTCAGGTGTTTCATCAGCTGATGACTTCAGTAGATATCATCAGCTGATGTCTTCAGTCTTTGTCTTCAGACTTTGTACATCAGTTGTTGATCTTCAGCACTTGTGAACTCTTCAGCTGTTGTACTTCAGTACTTTGGTCTTTCAGCTTCAGCACTTGTGTTCTTCAGCTGTTGTACTTCAGCACTTTGGTCTTCAGCTGTTAAGGTCTTCAGCACTTGATCTTCAGCTGTTGAAGTCTTCAGCACTTGTCAAACTACTGATGAGCTTTCAGCAGTTGTTGTGATACCATGTGGGACTTAGAGGTTTTCTGATCTTGGCTCATTGGTTCTTTTGGTCCAACAACTCCCCCTGAACCAATGCAGCCAAAACCTCTAACTTATTTATTCTCCCACTTATTGATGGCAAAATGTTGGTCTTTTTTTTCTTCTTGATCAGTAGAGAAGATGACCCATCTAAGCTCCGGCCTGGGAAGAAATCTCAAATATTGTTTGGCAGAGTATGAATGGGAACTCTGTTTGGGGAACTGGACACAGAGTTGTTATCCCATTCATGAGTTTACTTCCCATAATGAGTCTGTATGACTCACGAACATAGGCCTCAAGGAGAACAACTTGTTCCTCCTGAGAGAGTTCTTCTCCTCCTTCGAAGAGAACTCTGGACATAGTACTCTGATAAGTACTTCATGGTCCTGCCATTTTTCAGCTCCACCGTAGTTACCTCCTATATACAAATCATCAGGATGGTTGCCTTCAAGGAGTAACTGGAGCTCATTCTTCTGGATGTCTTCAAGCTTTTATATAACAACCCCTTCTTAATCATCTTGTTTTCTAGTAAGGCTTGAGGGGTCTTCTTTGCTTGGTGAGCTTTCTTGAATTCATCAATGATTCCCAAGGTGAGACTACAACGGCCAACATGATGGTAGACTCTATTGTTTTTCGTACCTGGCCGTTGTATCTGTGTGGGATAGTTCTTTTATGGATTCTAGAACTCACCCTGGGGTCTGGCCATACTCTCACTCTCTCCTTCTGATACTGAAAGGTGTGCCTGAGAGTGTAAGCCTTTGAGCATGCCCTTTCATGGCTTGAATAGATGATGACTGATGAAATTCCTTGTCAACCATCTTCAACAGTTGCTCATCGTGTTGTTTCTGCTGTTCTTCTTCTTCTATCTTGACTCTGACCATTTCCTTTGAGGTCAGGTGTGATCATGGATGACTTCGGGGTTTTGGTAGCTTCAAAACGCAGAGAGTGGAAGACTATCATCTTCATCCTCTTCTTCTTCTTATTCTCCCATCCTCAGCACCCTTCTCTCCTTCTGGGTACATCACTGGAAGATGGTTGGGTTGGTGAGGAATTGTTTTGAAGAATGAGGATGTTTGGATTTGGCTTAGAGGTGGTTGGGAGATTTGAGGGATAGGATCTGTTTGAGTGGGTGGAAGGGAAGGTTGATCTAGCATCCTTGTAGTTAGTTTCGCCTTTGTGAGTTTAGCCATCTCTAACCTTTTACCAGCCCCAGCCTCATCGAGGGCTTCCACAATAATCCCTTTGTTGAATTGCTCAGACAGACAGATTCTGGTGGCTATAGCCAGAATGCTGTCCCTGGTCCATGCGCGGATCTCCATTAATGATCTTCCCAAGTATTTTGCAATAAAGCGGATCATTATTTCCAACCTCTCTTTCTCAAGAGCATCATACCTGCCCATCGGGTTTGTATCTCTTGTACTTCTAACTTCTGATCTCACTATCCAGTGTGGCTGTGTCAAAACCCTGCCTGAAGAGTTGTTCAATTATTTTATCCATGGAGCGGCTGTGTGTGGTGTGCAGCTTCTTTGACCAGCTCCTCCGAGGATTTGTCTTCAGCAGTGTGATCATCAGCACTTCTCTTTCGCTTGTAAGTGAGCAGAGGTTGCTTTTCTTTTTCCTCCTTGGGCTTGCATCACTTCCTTTTCCTCGGATTTTTCCTCTTCCTTCTTTCACTGTAGTACTCTCCCCCTTTTGGTGCATGGGGGAAGGGGTTTGTACCGCAGAAAGAGTCTTTTGGACAGCAGCATCAACGAAGGGCTGTAATGTTAAGGAAAGCCTCTCATCAAGGGCTTTGATCACTATATGAGATTATGGGTGTGATGAGAGGGAGGGAATTTTGGAGTACACACCTATTTGCTCAGGAGGGTTCTGTTCTGAGAAGTAGGGCCTGAAGCAAAGGCAGGTGGTGATTTGGGGTGGCTCTGTGTTTGGGAAACCTTCAAGGAAGGTGCCATCTGTGGGTGGATAGAGGCAGATGGTCTTTCCTTGTGAGAGGTGGTCAAGTAGGTTTTGCAGCCTACTGACTTTCTCTTCCAGGATTGTGTTTGGGCAAGAACATCATAAAAGAAGCCCATGTCATCATCAGCCGAAGCTGAATCAGCTGACCTCCTGCTTAGAGCAGGATTTACATGCACTGGGTGTAGACCAGTTGGTGCATGTGCCCCTTGTGCTTGGTACTGGGGACTTCCAGCCTCAGGACAATGTCCATCATCAGCTGTTGCCTCTAGGGAGGTCTTAGCAATGTTACCAGCCTCACTCTGGTCATGTGCTGAGTCAGAGGAGGTGGCAGCCTCACTAGATATCTAAGCTCCTTGTCTACACCAGGAGATAGAATTGGGAAACCCCTATGCTGTGGGTTCTCAGTGCACTGTGTTCCTCCCCCTCAATTGTAGAGTAGTCCCAGTAGTAAGTGGTTCTGGGGAGGGGGGGGGTGAGGAGTGCAATGAGTCAGCACTTGTGCAACTATTAAAGTTGGGCTGTGAGGGGCGGTGTTTGGGGTGAGGGGATAGAAGCAGTGTGCACCTGGGGAGGATGGTGCTCTTCAATGGCAATCTCTCAAGTGAGTAAGATCCCAGATTAGTAGGTGCCCCTGGGTTGCTGCAGGCTCCTGTTGAGAGAAAGCCTGAGCGGCTGTGGCTGGAGGAGTCATTGTATCACTAGGGGGTTGGACTAGTGGATATATCCTACGTTTGTGTTGCAGGGCATCCTCAGGGGACTCAATTCCCTGAGTAGCCATTTTGGGTTCTTTTTGGTGGGTTTGGTTGGTGGGACTTTGGATTTGGAGGTGGTGGCTGTGGGTTCCAGCTGCGTGGGTTTTCGCAGCTTGGCAGCCATTTTTAGTGTCCGGTCAGAGTTGTGCCGGGAGTATACTTCCGGCAGAACAGCCGTAGCAGGGACTCCCAAGCCAACAAGTCCTCAGCATAAGCTGGTCTGTAATAATGGCCATTATGAACCGTGGATAGAGTATCCAACGGTTGGCAGTTAGTTTTTAAGCCATATCTTTGAGCTCTGAAAATATTAATTCTAAAAGTTAGTGGTTGTTGCTCAAGGATAGAATACATTACCTGCTGTCATTTGGTGGACATTTGATCCCAAGACGACGTCTTAGGGGCCAAACATACATTTACCATGTGAAAAATCAGGGCGCTCAACGTCATTAAAGTGTTTCTTCATGATGGTGGTGGCACTGAGATCGCCTTGATATCCATGCTGAGCAAATGATAGATCTATGGTGCCCTTCGGATATCCAGCAGGAGAAGTACATCATTCAGTTGAAGAATTTTACGGATTGTTGCAGGAGTAATGACTACTTCTTTGTTGTTGACGACTGAACGGAGGGATGGTGTGTTGCTCTCCTCAGTGGTAACAGTAACGTTCATCCAAAATTGGTTCAAGGATTCGGCATGTAAGACGGGGTTCAGAGGAATGCCTTGTTGTATTGGGACTGAACCATAAGATCGATAGCAGTATCGAACTTTGTCCAGATCGGCGATTTAGTGAGGTAGGAACACAGTTGTGTCGCGGTTTAATTTGCATAGACGCCATGGAGAAGAGGGAAGTTTTGGAGAGGAACGTTAGGTTTGAAGAAGATGAAGCATGGAGAGCTCAGGTTAGGGGTATTTATAGGGTAAGGGTAGGAAACGACTGAAGGATGTGGTGTTAGTCATCAGTAGTTTTAAACGACCGTTGACATGGTGTTATCCTTTCAGACGTTGAGACAGCTGAAGTCGTGGTGTTAGGCATCAGTAGTTTAGAAAATACTGAAACCGTGGTTTTGACTTCAGATGATTGAAACAACTGAGGACTTGGTGTTTGTCATCAGTAGTTATGAAACTATGAAGACAGTGGTGTTGTCATCAGCTGTTGTAAACAACTGAAGACTTGGTATTAGTCATCAGTAGTTATAAAACTACTGAAGACGTGGTTTTGCTTCGGTTTTGTTAGAATGAAACAACAGTTGTACAAACGACTGAAGAGGAAAATTCTTTTCAGTGTTTTCGTCAATTCTTAGCTTTTCAGCTGTTTAATATGTCCTCAACCATTTCATCCGTTTTTTGGCTGATTTCAGTGGTTCATAGGACATCAGTACTTATCTGTTTTTACTGATTGCAGTAGTGTAACTGCATCAGTAGTTGTAACTACATCAGTAGTTTAGAACAGATGAAGTACTTCAGTACTTGTGAGACATGTAGCCTTCATTAGTTATAAAACTACTGAGGTTAAAAGAGCACAACCAGACTTATATGTGACATAGGTACTCATGATCATCAGTATGAATTACTAAGATCATCAGTAGTTGTCACTTATTCTAGCTGCAGCATACCAAGCCTTAACACCAGGTTTTGGAAAGTTGAACTATCCAAAGGCTTAGTAAAAATGTCTGCAAGCTCATCAGCACTAGGCACAAAACTTAGGATCAATCAGACCTTTTTCAAAAACAATCCCTTATAAAATGATGTCTGATCTCTATATATGTTTGGTCCTAGAGTGCTGGACTGGATTTTTGACAATGCAAAGAGCTGAAGCACTATCCATTAACAATGGAGTCTTCGTCTCCGTAATGCCATAATCCAAAAGTTGGTTTTGAAGCCAGAGTACCTGAGATGTAAGCTTGCAGCAGCAATGTACTCTGCTTCAGCAGTGGATGTAGCAACTGAGGTCTGTTTCTTGCTC
>CM046442.1:60838339-60850839 GCA_025506515.1 Flaveria trinervia
TGGATGGCAATTCAAAGGAAGTTGAATTCGAAGAAATCTCATCAGCATTTGTTGTGGATGGTGCTACTGGCGCTACAGGAACATCAGGTCTAGCTGAGTCAGGCAGCTGATCACTAAACCTGAAGAGTGAGTACTGCAATCATCATCATCATCAGCAGTACCACCAGGTGGTGAACTGTTGACAGGAGCAACAGCAGGAGTTTGATAAGGACATATTGCTATGTCCAAATCAAATAACTCCACAGGACTTTGTGGAATCTTGTCCTTTGGAGATTCATTAAACTTAACATGTAGAGTTTCTTCAACCATCTTTGTTCTGCAGTTGAAGACTCTGTATGCCTTGCAAGTAGATGAATAACCAACAAAGTATCCTGCATCCACCTTAGGATCAAATTTGTGGAGTTGATCCTTTGTTTGAGAATAAAACAGGGACACCCAAATGCTTTGAAAAATGAAATCAGAGGAGCCAAATGATGGAGAACTTCATATGGAGTCTTCATCAACCTCTGATTTACTAAAACTCTATTTTGCACATAACAAGCTGTGTTGACAGCTTCGGCCCAAAAGGTCAATGGCAAACCTGAGTCAGCCAGCATGGACCTTGCAGCTTCAATGAGGGTCCTGTTCTTTCTCTCCACTACTCCATTTTGTTCTGGAGTCCTTGGAATGCTGAACTGCCTTTTGATTCCCTTTGAAAGATAGAAGTCATCAATGTATGATTTCTGAACTCAGTTCCATATCACTCCTAATACACTTGACTGGAAGGGAATACTGCTTCTCAATGTACAGCACAAAGTGGATAATCTTCTGAGCAGCCTCATCCTTTGAATGTAGAAAAAGTCCATACAAATCTGGAGTAATCATCCACAATTACCAGACAGTATTTCTTCTTTGCCATGCTCATTATCTCTCACAGGACCAAATAGATCCATATGCAGTAATTGCAAGCAGGCAGTGGACTTGGACTCTTCAATAGGAGGGAATGAGACCTTGTGCTGTTTTCCTTTTAAGCAAGCAGTGCAGGTTCATCACAGTGGAACTCCTTTATTGGTAAGCCTCTGACTAAACTATTGTGGCTAAGCTGATTCATGTTTTTGAGATTAACATGACCAAGCCTCCTGTGCCACAGTTTAGATTCTTGAGAAGAGGCTTTGGAAAATAGGCAAGGATTGCCTTTGAGATCTATCTTCTTAGAGAGATCTAAGGCATACACTCTTCCTGTCCTGTTGGCTTTCAGGAGAGTGTGATCATCCAACACTTGTCAATCAAGTGCAAAACTTTGGATGACAGAATCCTACAGTTTTGACTTGTGAAAAGGGCAACATGGCCTTTATCACACATTTGACTGACACTCAAGAGGTTGTACTTGAGATTTTCCACATGATTAACATCATCAAATTTGATTTCTCCATTGGAGAAAAAGCCCTTACCGATGATGTAACCCCTAGCATCATTGCCAAAGAGACAAATCCCTTCTTTCCTTGAGAGTAGTCATGAAGAAGAGAGATGTTCCCAGTCATGTGCATAGATCCCCCACTGTCTACATACCAGATGCTACTTTGGCATGTTGAAGAACCCTGCAATAATAAACAATCAGTTAGTTTTAGAGACCCAAACCTTTTTGGTTTTGGGCCTGGTCTCATCAATAGATGGTAAACTAACATGTTTATTTGTAACAACAGCCTGAGAGAAAGAAGATGGTATAGAAGAGGAGTCCTTTGGCTTAGACCTCCTTTTCTGTGGTTTCAACATAGGAGAATCTAGTTGGTTAACTCTACCCAACAGATGTTGTACCATCATCACCAGCTGTGTCTGATTTTGTGATAGGCTTTCAGCTCATCAGACACATTGCTAGTGGAGTTAGATAAGGTCCTATGTTGCACCTTCTTCTTTTGAGCACCCTCAGCTGTCACCTGTTTAACTCCTTCCTTTTTGGATTTCTTTAAGGACTTATGGTTACAGGATTTGATGTTGCTGATACAAATGTGGTCTCAAACTCAGTCATTTTTATTTTACCATTTTCTCATTAATTTCTTCTTTTTTGTTTGAGTTTGGAACCTCTTTTGTACCAACAATCATCTGTAAGATGATTGAACAAACCACATACTTCACATGGTTTCTTCTTCATCTTAGGTTGATCATCAACTAAAGATGGTGAAGCAACAGAAGACTTGTTCTTCAATGCTTTGGAAGCATTGGTTGCTTTCTTGACAACCTCTTTAGTAGTCTTCAAACTCTTTCTACTGCCAGTTTTCTTCTCTTCAGTACTGACAGCAGTTGAAGTTTGAACTTCAGGTGTTAAATCCTGCTCTCCAGTCCTTTCAGGACCTTCAGGATTAACTCCTGAGTTGATCAACCTATTGATCATGTGAATGTCAGCATTTGGACCATCAACATCAGCTGATAGGTTCAAAGAGGGCTTGATGCTGACTGCTACTTCTGATTGTGCTGTATCAGAAGTAGATCACATGATGTGATGGATTGGTTATCACTCTCACCATCAGATTCTACCTCTGCTCTTGGGGTAAAATCTGTAGGTGGAGCAGTGTGATTGTAGCCAATTCCAAACTTCACATTTGAAGCAGATTGCTTACTAAGAAGCATTTCAAAACCTTTGCATGATTGTACCCATCTATCACACTCGACCTGGGTAACTGCAAGGGTTTCTTTGAGATCTTTGTACTTCTCTAGAAGTACATCTTCTCTAGCCTTATCATCAATATTTGGCAATTCAGTTTATAAACCTCATCATTTTTATCTTGAGCACAAACTCAAACTCAGCTTTGTTTTTGGAAATAATTTGTTCTAGCTCAATGTTCTTATTAATTAAAGCTACATTTGCTTCTCTAATGGAAGCAAATGCTGCTATGCATGGTTCAGAACATAATTTGGCTTTTGCCTCAGAGGATACCTGTGATACCTGAGTGTAGAGGCATTGGAAAATGAAGTATCAGCAGACTCCAAAGCCATAAGAGCTAGATTCCCAAGGGACTGTCACCACCATGTTGACCAGCACCTGAGAACAGTTGATCATGACCAGACAAGTCATCTGGTAAACTGCTCCAGTCAACAACTCCTGGGGTGAAGAAGCTGTGTTGTTGAGATTGAGGTTGTTGATGAGATAGGGAAGGCTGAGGTTCTGGTAATGCATGAGGTTGTGGTGTCATAGGAACTTGAACTTGATTTGACTGTGGCATGTAATAACAAGGGTACTGATATGGCATTTGACCCTGAGGAACAAAATATGCCGGAGATTGTTGTTGAGGATGATGACTAGATGTGACAGGATGTTGCCCTCTGTGTTGTTGACTATTGCCAGAAAAGTCACAAAGGTGCAGTAGAGTTAGATCCAGTTGATCTACACTCTCTTGCAAAGTGTCCAAGCCGTTGGCATTTGTGACACCTCAACTTGCTCTTGTCAAAACCAACTTTGGTTTTGCCAGAGAGTCCTGGGAATTTTCTTCCAGTTCTTTGTAGAACTTCTGAGATCTGATATTTATCAAGGCCATTTGGCTCAAAATATCCATCTCTTCTAATTCATCATCAGCAATCCCCTTGAGATCATCCATGATGAAACATAGATTGTCATTATTACACCCAGTAAACTGACCATCAATACTTACAAATGCAGAATCAGAAGTGCTTGAAGAGAAATTAATATGCTCATCATACTGGCATTCAGATGAAGCATATTCTGACTCATGACCAACCAAGGCAGTGTTGCCTTGTATAAAGTCTTCAGTGAGCTTTCCAGATGAAGACAACTTTCTCTTCTGTTCTATCTCTCTCTCAAAAGTGAGCAATTTCCAATGGAGTTGGGTGAGAGATAGTTTGTCCAAACTTGCACTGGAGCGTAGGACAATAGTATATGTGTCCCATCTCTCAGGCAGTGATCTGAGAAATCTGTTATTCATCTGAATATTGGTGTATTCAAGTTTGACCATTTTTAGTTCAGAGATCAAACAAGAAAACCGCTCATATTGTTGAGTCAGTGTCTCACCCTTTCTATGAGAGAATGTCTCATATTGTTGGGCAAGAATTTCTCTATTATTTGCCAAGACCTCATCTGTTCCTCCAAATTGTTCTTTCAAAGCAATCCAGAGGTCATGGGCAGTTCATGATGCATTAGCCCAGAATAGATTTCATTGGGCAATGCCATGGCCAGAATTCCATGGGCTTTTGCATCAATCTCAAGCAACTTCTTATCCTCATCTGAGTATTGCTCCCTCCTCTTCGGAACCATTTGATTGGTTTCCGGTTATTCACCATAGGCTTGTGTGGACCATGTACCACTGATGTCCAACACCCTGCGCTGTTAACAGACAGGTGATGGAGCATACGTCTTTGCCATATGTTATACTCATTCCTAACCAGCATAGGAGGCTTGGTTGAGGAACCAGTATTGTGAGGATCATTGGAAGGAGTGGTCATTTTTAGTTCAAAAACAGTTTAGTTCAAGTTTAAAAAGTTTTAGACAACCACAACAAACTCAATGAGAACCAGAAAGATCTCAGGATGAATGAGCAGAAATACAGAAAATTCAATCTCTATAACCGTTTCTTGCAAAAACAAAAGCTAATTCAATCAAACTTAGATCTTGAATAGCAGTTTCAATGATCAATTATTAGATCGATCAATGATTAACTGCTCTGATACCATTTGACAGGATCAGTGATCACAAGTTTGATGTATCAGAATACAAAGCAGCGGAATACAAACTAAATTAGACAAATTGTAGCAAGCAATCGATACTTGTAAGCATTAAGATCGCATACGTTATAGGAGAGAATATGTATTTCTGATTTCTAGGAATGTTTATAGATGTAGAATATTTCTAATCAAATCAATCATTCATTCCATTCATTACTCATTCCTCACTAATTACAATAGGTTGTCACTCCTTATATAGAGTGCAACGTCACTGCTGTTATCACGGAAAGTGACAACTGGCAGATCCAATACAAAAAACTAATTCTTAACAAACTACTAAATGTTCACAACTACTGAGAACATATCAGCATGTTAAGTACAAAATATAAAACTACTGAAACCAACGACTGAAGAACAAGCTCTTCAGTCGTTTTACAAAACTACTGAAACTAAAATATAAAACTACTGATATCACAACTACTGAAGAAGTACTCTTCAGCAGTTGTGACAAACTACTGAGGCTTCAGTACTTGATCTTCAGACTTTGACCTTCAGGTGTTTCATCAGCTGATGACTTCAGTAGATATCATCAGCTGATGTCTTCAGTCTTTGTCTTCAGACTTTGTACATCAGTTGTTGATCTTCAGCACTTGTGAACTCTTCAGCTGTTGTACTTCAGTACTTTGGTCTTTCAGCTTCAGCACTTGTGTTCTTCAGCTGTTGTACTTCAGCACTTTGGTTCTTCAGCTGTTAAGGTCTTCAGCACTTGATCTTCAGCTGTTGAAGTCTTCAGCACTTGTCAAACTACTGATGAGGCTTTCAGCAGTTGTTGTGATACCATGTGGGACTTAGAGGTTTTCTGATCTTGGCTCATTGGTTCTTTTGGTCCAACAAGCATGATTATTGAAAAGTTGGTCAGTGTACTTACCTAAGAGCGTAATCAGCCATCATGATTTGAGTCTGGTATTTCTGGTGCTGGTGATTCTGACGTTGTTGTAGTTTTTTCCCTCTTCAGGCAGGTAATTAACAATTGGGGCAGTCTGTTCTGTGTTTGACATCGCGAGTTTGACTGCAATCCTCCTTCACTAGCAGAATCTCATCTAGATCCTGCATACTAGTGATATTGGATTCTCCCGTGAGACAAATCGAAAGCTCTAGTCCTATCCTTCATCATCATGAGCAGTCAGGCTTTAGGATCCTTGCTTGATGAAGTAGGACTACTATTGGGTTTTTATCTGCATTGAAGAAGTGAAAGGATTCCCGTTTCCAGTCTTCTTTGGCTTCACACACTCCCATTTGAAGTGCCTTCTCGCCGTAGTTGAACCAGTCCCTTGGTCTTATCGAAACCAAAGGTAGTGTCCTTAGTTGCAACCAAGTTCTTTCCGGTTTTCTTGAAAAACTTTTTAGCTCGTCGGACAGCACTCGCTAAGGCACACATTATGTCCATCCTTTCCAGCTCTGTCTCGTCAAGTTGCTCAGTCCTCATCTTCCACATGGCAGTTTCCAATTTACCAGCAATTAGTCCATCATAGTAGTGGACTACCGCAGCTAAGAGATCCATGTGTTCTTTAGCTACCTCAACTCACACATTACCGAAAGTTTCAGTCTTCAGTTTTGTTGCATTGGCTTCAGGTACGATGTATTGAGTACCAGACGATCCTGACATTTCTGACCCTGAAGTAGAGGCTTGAGAAGGACCAAACGAGCTTGATACAAAAGCTGTCTGAAGAGGTGCTCCAGATGTTTTGGCTTGTGGAGTCGTGTTGTACAGGGCTGGGTTCTGATCATAGGAAGACTTTTGTGCTCTATACGTTATTCTCAGCTCTTTATCTCTCAGTTTCAGAATGAATTCATTGATATCTAACTTCGTTAGCATATCATTATGTCTGAGGTTGGAGACAAAAGAAACTCATTTCTCCGGCAACCCATGTGCAAAGTTAGATACATTGTCCTCCATTGACATCGTTACTCCATGAGTGTGCATCTCACTCATGAAGTGGTAGAACCTATCGATAACATCATCCAGGCTTTCTTTTCCCATTGAGGAGAAGTTGTCAAACTCCTTCTTTAAGGCCTTTGCCTTTATGGCCTTCAACGATGCGTTTCCATCATACCTTTTCTCCAATGCATCCCATAGTTTCTTTGCTTGCGTATAGTCTGAGAATTGATGGAAAATATCCTTAAGAATCGACTATGTAAGCAAAGCATAGACTTTCTTTTTCGCATTGTATTTGACCTTTTGTCCATCAGTCATGTCACCTAGTGTATGTTTGACACCATCAGCTCCTATTGGCATGTTGTACCCCGTCCCTATAGATTCCCACAGATTAGGATCTACTCCATTTAAGTAGATCTCGAAACGTTGCTTCCATTGTGGGTATTCATCTAATGCGATAAGCTTTGGGGGTTTATTACGATTGCCCACTTCATTCTCCAGTAGCAGTAAGTTCTGAAAACGTGAGTCTTTCCCTGCTGTGAATGCTGAGTATTGGTCCTCCATTGCTATAAACTTTGACTTTAAACTAAACTGTTTTATTTGTGCGAATGAAGGTGTGCGATTGGGCCATTCAAGCGATTGAACTATGCGGATGGTTCAAACTTGCGACTGAACTATTGCGGATGGCTCAGTCGGGTGAATGAACTAATGTGGTTGAACAATGCGAACAGTCTGCTCAATCGTACGAATGGGAGTACGAATGAGTCAAATCGTGCGTATGGGGAATGCGTATGAACTCAGTCATGCGATTGAGTCAATCGTGCGACTGAACTTGCTGGATTTTGAAAATTTGTTGGTTTAAGGTGTTTTGGACGCAAAACCACGAATTTCTTGCTAACCCTAATTGCCGTGTGCCGGAAAAACTAAACTTTACGATTACGAGACGTCTAAAACCCGATTTGACACAAAAGATTGCATTTTGAGTGTAAAAACACAATATTTATATCAAAACGATTGAATCACACGTAAATCTAGAGCTGAAGCTCTGATACCACTTGTTAGGATCGTGTACTGGACGAATACTAATAGGTTTACGCGTGTACCGAATCAAATAGTGCGAAATCCTATTTGATTGGCGATCCAATCAGTGAGAACACACGTAGAATCAATTAAAGATTGAATCTAAACGTTAAGAATGATTAGCAATCGATCTACTGTGATCTATGAAGTTGGAACAGGTTGCTAGAGGTCTCTGGACGGCTAGGGTACGTGTCGGTATCAAAATATTCAAAGTGTCATGTTTTTCCAAGAATTAAGTGGTATTTATAGGTTAGGGTTTATCAATCGTGCGACTGAGCCAATCTCATGTCACAATCATGCGACTAATCCAGCCTCCTGGTTCATTTGTATGACCGGTTCATTAGCATGAAGTTGTTCATGCATATGGTCCATTAGGATGGGCCAATCGCATGAGAACTTCATACAATTAAGTTTGAATATGTTTCACAATCATTAATTGACTTATATGTATTCAAACAAGCACAAACCTATATAATTAGTTAAATAAGCGTTAACCTACTAATCAATGAAATAATAAACATTATAAGCACAACCACACATTGTATTTCATTAAGTACCCATTCAATTACATATGTGTAAGACAATAAAGACAGTTTACATTAAGTTCAGAAACTAGGGACACATGTATCTACATCTTTGGTCAGTGCGCCCACAAAGTAAGGGAGGTTCTTTTCTTACATAGACGGAAGTTTCACTTCAAGCTAATGCGTAATTAAGAGAGACTTTCACTATGCTAAAGTGCAGTGGGCTAGCTTTAGTTTGTCTGGTCTGGTATCGATGCATGCAATAGGAGTTCTAGTCTTGCTATATGTCTGAGCTTGTTCCCCTCTATACAGTGCAGGTTCGAAGACTAGGCGAAGATCGGAGACTAAACACGAATCATCAATTCCTTTGACCATTCGTTTTGAGCCTCCAATTCTTTTAGAAATGCTAACGAGGTTCAATGATGCCGACGAAGGGAACCAGCTGAAAGGTTATCAAAGGCAGGCGCGTAACATAGGCAGACTCATAGGAGAAGGCTGTGCGTGTAAATCCCAACTAGAGAGCTCCTTTTCATTCGATTTCTATACTATAAAGTAGAACTCGACCTATTTGGAAAGAGCTACTCTAAAGCCTATTCTGTTACTTTTTAGCCGATTTCAGTTTCAAAGATCACTTTTCTCAGGCCAAGACCGTAGGAATAAAAAACCCACTTCTCATTCAGGAGCGGGAAACTCAATAGCATTCAAAACCGTCAGGATTAGAACGGATAGAACGGTAACCGAAGGAGCCCATTTCTTTTCCTTCGCCTTTCTTTCATTTCATTATAAAGTTCCTTCTTTTTGTTACCCGGCTTTGATGAGATAGGATCGGTAAAAGGCCTGACTCTATGGTAGCCGCCTTGAAACAATTTCCCTTAACGAGCTATGAATCAATAAAGTTACAGGCTTCCTGCCCTAAGAGTGGGTATTCGCAATCAGAAAGTACACTCCTGTTGTGTGCTAATCATCCGAGACAACAACAACAAAGCGAAAGACTACAATTTTTAGAGTATTAGAGGTTATTGAGCCAGTGGCCGGCCCCCGACCAAAAAAGACTATTTCGATTGTTTTTACAATTCGATGGCGTATTTCCCCTAGAAAGTATACAACAAATTCTTTGTGAGAAACGGGGAAAATTAAATGTATGGTAGAAGTAGATCCTGATCCTTTTTGGACCGAGCAAAGCAAAGAGACTGAAAGTAGATAGGAGTACAAGGGCATTTCAAACGAAAGGTGCATTTCCTCAGTTGATAGAAGAAAGAGTGCAGCCCAGCGCTAGGCTTAGTTAGGGGGCTAAGAGCCATGGCTGACTTATAAGGAGAGTCTACGGTAAGCAAGAGAGTCCACGGCACCTAAGCTATTCACATATTAGGATTGGCTAGTAGTCTTTGATTATGATACTAGGGAAAGTGAGACCATAGCCCTAAGCTCTTCTTTAATAGCTTATAGTGCACTGAACTGGGAAAGAGAATGAAAGATTGATCTCCTATTGTAAGCAAGACCCTAATCTAAAGCCAGAATCAAAGGCAATGCCACGGGGAAGTGAAAGGTGGCATGAAAGTAGAATCAGATTCTCCGAAGCAGACTGGCTTGAATTCATGTCATGCTTGAAGACTGCTTGAAAGCTAATCCTGCCTTCCTTCTTGCTTGACTGACTTTCAAAAAAAGAATTCCAGGATCCACGAAAGCCCTCGCTTGCTACCGCTTTACCCTGCCTTCCAATCGTACTTCTAGCGAGGAAGGCCTTCTAGCAAGGAAGTTGCAGCTTTCCGCTTGCCTTTCTCCTCTTTCAATCTAGTCTGCTTTCTCTTCCTGCTAACAATCGAAAAGATATGTCCGAATGTTGAGCCTCTTTTCAGACCGGCAAGTTGAGCTTGAGCTTTCAGATGAGATTGCCTTAGTCGAGAAGTGTGCTCCTTTCACTCTCCCTCTCCCGCTTATTCATTAGGGCGAGCGGCTTTGCACCTACGGGAGAGCTAGTTAGTCTTCCTTCCTCGCCAGCTAGGTGCTTGCCGGCGAGGGGAACTGCGAAAGGTGTTATGCTTTCCTGGTTCTATTGGGTTAGTGTTAAGTAGGTGATTTAGCCCTCTATCGAGAGGGAAGAGGGAAGCAGGGCGACGGCTAGTTGCTTTCTGGTGAGTTGCTATCGCTCCTCTCCTTTCAGTTGATTCGGTTCGTGTTCAGTGTGCCCTTCGCCCTCAGCTAGTTGCCTTCTTAGCCTCTAGCCCTTCAAGTTGCCTATCTCATTCATATAGGGAATGCTACTTTCAGATATCTTTCCCTTCAGGGAGAAGAGCGGAATACAAACAAGCTATCCCGTAGGGAGAGGAATTGCGCGTGTGGACGACTTCTAGCCCGGATTCTGACTGAGAGGTGTGAGAGAAAGACAAGCAAGCCCTATCCCGTCCCCTCTAAATAAGAGAGTGACTAACCCTCTTAGCCCTCAGCGAGGGCCTTTGCTTGACCCTCAACCGTTGGTAGAGCTCCTTCTCGTTCCTCACCCTCAGCTAGGAGTTGCCTGCCTCACCGATCAAATAGACGGGAAAACGATCTTCAAGTCACGGTTTCCCCTGTTTTTAGTCTATCCAGGTGCTTGCTGGCGAGTGTTCCCCCTAGCTCTCCCTTAACAACTAAAAGCCTTACCCTCCGCTAGTTGACTTATGCGCCCTAAGGGGCAGACAGCTTGCTAGTTAGTATGACTTCCTGTAGGGAGATAGCTAGTTAACTTCCTCTCCTGCCTTCTTCATTAAAGCGAGCTTTTTCCTTCCTTACCTATTGAGACAGATACTTGACTTACACACTCTATTCAATAGGGGCTTAACAAGTGTTTGAAGCCACTTGCAGGCAAGCCCCTAGGTCAACACAAGAGAGAGGCTAGCAATCACGTTTAGCCAATTCATTCTTACTAATAACCATCTCTCATTTACTACCGCTTGTACTCCGTATCTAGGAAGCCACTCGACTGAAAGGAGAGGTTCTAGAAGGCCATTTCTCTGTACTCAATCTTGTGAAAGCGGGTAGGTACTACGACCTATAATCAAGATCGAAAAAAGGCTTTCTTTTAGGCGCTTCCTCTCCTTTCAGTCGAGCTAGGCTGAAGACATTCTTTCTAGCCAAGCAAGCCCCCAAGGCACGTGTCGTTGGCTAAGCCCTCACTTAGGATTAGTTGTGCAGGCCACCTTGCAAGAGAATTCCCACTGCTTTGCCTTCGATTAAAGCCTTCATGTGAGCCTTCTCGCCCATTATGTTGAATCTAGCACGAGAGCCGTTTCAGACTAGACCCTTTTGTCTTTAGATAGGGCCTATTGTTGATTTACATTACCTTGCCTCACCGCCTTAAACTTTCTTTTGCTATTGCTATTAGCCCATTCCTAGTTTACGCTTGAATAAAGAAGGTAGCCCACTTTCATAAAGGCTTAAATTGGAGTTGTTCGTGCCAGCCGGTATGCGACAATCACTTTCTCAAGGAATAGTCTAAGGCCGGTTAGAAAGCCATCTATCGGAAGCGGTTTGAGAAAGGGAGTTAATAGATGAAATTGTCTTTTAATGAATAGGACCCAACGAGCTAAAAGAGTCAATCCTATCCTGAAGGAGCAAATGAAAGCCTGAATTCAATATGTTAGTGGGCTCTTCCTCTTCGATTCAAGCAAGTCGACCATAAGGTGAATCGATGACCAGACTGAGGCCATTCCTAGCCACCATTGCTTTTGAAAGAGTTTGTCTTTACATTACCAGCTTCTCAAAGATATCAGTCACTAAACTAAACAAAGTAGCAAAAATCATAAGAGAAGAAAAGTTCGCACAAGGTTGAGAAGTAGTACACCCAGTTCTACCACTTAGGGCCAAATCGTAGTCAAAAGAAGAGTTTGATCCTGGCTCAGGAGGAACGATAGCTATATGCTTAACTCATGCAAGTCGAACGTTGTTTTGGGGAGATGGGCAGAAGGAAAAGAGGCTCCTAGCTAAAGGTAGCTTGTCTCACCCAGGACGCGAGAAAGTTTAGAACAAAGTGGCGAACGGGTGCGTAACGCGTGGGAATCTGCCGAACTGTTCGGGCCAAATCCTGAAGAAAGTTAAAAAGCGCTATTTGATGAACTTGCGTAGTATTAGGTAGCTGTTCAGGTAAAGGCTGACCAAGCCAATGATGCTTAGCAAGTCCTTTAGATGATCAGCCAGACTGGGACTGAGACAAGGCTTGGACTTCCGCGGGGGCAACAGTGGGAAATCTTGGACAATGGGCGAAAGCCCGATCCAGCAATATCACGTGAGTGAACAAGGGCAATGCCACTTGTAAAGCTCTTTCGTCGAGTGCG
>CM046442.1:60855839-60888339 GCA_025506515.1 Flaveria trinervia
ATGAATTGGAAGTGCGAGATGCACTAATCGGAAAGAGACTCTCTCTTGACCTGACTTTCCCTATTGGCTTTGACTGCGGTAAGTAATTCACTCAAACCGATTCCATTTATGGATACTTGGAGGGTGGGAAAACTCTTTCTTTTATCAGGATTAAAGGCTTAGCCGCCTGACTCACTCCGGATAGAAAGATTGAGGGGGTCAGACACGGCGGAGACTTTCATTGAATATGGGATTGAGACTACGACTGGAATGGAATTGCTCCGTTGATAGATCCAGATTCGCATCCGCCCATCTAAGAGATTTCTTCGTGCCGGGTCGTGAGCTATGTGGAGCGATAAAAAAAATGGGATCTATTGGGCTTTCACCTGCACTGCCTTCGCCTAGGACATTAGAAAGGGCGAGAAAGGGCTTGCTGCTGGTTCGGAACTCCCCTATCTATTTGAATTGATTTACAAAGATTTTCAAGCTTATAAAAGGAATTGCTTCTATTCACTTTAAAGAGCGTCTCTCCTGTCCGGCTCGATATGAACAAGGTAGGCTGGTAGGTGGGTAGGCTTCTATCCGACTAGTAGGACATGCAGTTCTCCCCTTAGCCTTAGGGCAGGCACGAAATCAATTAACAGCTTCTAAAGAAAAGAGGACAACTTAAGACAGCAAGAATGTCCAATAGAATTGTCGGATCAAGAAGAAGGTTGGTGCAACCAAAACCAATTCACATAGACAATTTTCGTACTACATGCAGGGGCTTCTGAAGCTTAGCATGGAACTTCTGAAGGTTGTAGAGTTCTTCCGAAGACAAAGTGAAAGATCAACTTCTGAAGATAGGACTCTACTTCCGAAGTCAAGAGCATGCTTCCGAAGATTAAGTCTTAGAAGAAGAACCTGAAGACTACTTTCGAAGTATGATGAAAAAGAAGAAGTCTTCAAGCCTTGGAAGAAGCAGCCTCTTCCGAAGTATAAGTGGCTTCGGAAGTACTTGTTCTTTCGAAGCCATTTAACCTTCGGAAGACACTGTTATGAACCAGCGGACATAAGTATGGTCTCTGACACTCCGCTGCAGACCTCTGATACTGCATGGCTTCTTCCTAAAGAACCATGTAGTTAACCATACTTTATTCCATTGTTTACCTTTTTATGATAGTACATTTTACCAACTTTAGTTGGTGACAAAAGGTACGTCAGGGGACATGTCCTGACTACCAAATCTCAGATAAGACTTTATCCAAGATACCTTAAACTATAGACTTGTAGTATAGGCTTTAGTTATAGGATCCCAACTAGTATCAAAGTATATCCGGTTGTAGGTAGTATTATATATAGGTTCTCATTGTAACTCATTCTACACCGCTTGTATGAGTCTTGTATTATTGAATTGAGAAGAAATATATAAAAGTACCTTGAAAATTACTTCTTGTGTTCCTTATTACTTGCTATATTGTGATCAACTTTGCTGACTCTATCTTCATCTAAGTGTTGTTCTAAGTGACTTTGAGAGAAAAACATAGTGTTAAGTGACCAATATCGATCCTGCAATTGGTATCAGAGCTTCTCAGGCTCTTGATTGCCTAATCTAACCATCCAAATCAACTTGTTATTCACTCCTCCCTACAACTCCCTCACTCATAATGGCCCTTAACAAGTCATAGGTAGATATGGGAACCATGACAAAGGCTCCTATCATTACTCCTGAAACTTTCAGGTCTTGGAGCAGGAGAATGGAAGGCTTCATTAGATATCAAGATAGCAAGATATGGAACTCCATTGTCAATGGCCCGTATAAGCCAAAGGTGGCTTGACATTGTGGAAACGGTGCCATGATAGAAAAGGCTGTTGAGGACTATTCTGACGAAGATCAAAAGAAGATGGACATCGATAGTAATGCTATGACCATTCTTATGACTGCAATATCGAACTCCATGATGGTGGGGTTCGAGCATTGCAAGAATACCAAAGAATTGTTTGATGCACTTGCTCAGATGTACTCAAGCTCCAACACTCGAAGAAGGACTCGCTGAAGCAGCAGTTTGAGAACTTCACTCATATTGCTGGAGAGACTATCAGCCAGTAGTACTTCAGGTACATGGATCTCATCTTCTCTCTTCAGTTTGTGAAGATCACTCCCGAACTTAGAGATCTTACTAGAAAGTTCATGAGTGCTCTTTGAAACAAGTGGACATTCTACTGTGTCTCTATCAAGAGGACAGAGAACTTGAACACTCTCACCATGGCTGAACTCTATGGCATCCCGATGGATAACCTAAAGAGATGGAGAGTAAGAAGGGCCACCAAACAAGCAGACCCATGAGTCTTCCTACTAGCAACGCTTTAATGGTTGCTCAAGGTTAATTACCCCCACAACCTTAGCATTACCTGACCTACCAGCAGCCAACCTGATCTTCTGGACCATACATCACTTTCCTTGAGACTCCAAGGTCTCAACAGGCTCAACAGACTCCAAGGAAGATGCTACAACCCAATCCTCTTCTTCAAAGACCTCTATTAAACCCCCATGCATATCTTTTGGTTCAATTATGTCATTATCTTTGGAAGAACCCAAGACCAGCAAGCCTTGGGCTTCCAAACAAAACTAACAAACTCATCTTATGTGTAGGTACATCCATATGACAAGAACAACAATGTCTGGATTGTAGATAGTGGATGCTCTAGGCACGTGACAGGGAACAGATCTCTCCTTCAACAGTTTCAACACTATGATGGAGGTGAGGCCGGAGGATATATTTCTGGCAGAGGGATTATATCCAATGGTAAATTAAAGGTTGACAAAGTTTACTTTGTCAAACAGCTTGAACACAATTTGTTAAGTGTTTCTCAATTCTGTGATCAAAAGCACCAAATGCTTTTCATAGAACATAGTGCATTATCCTCAAACAAGGGATGACAATTCCTCCAGAACTTCTTAGATCTCCCAGGAAAGGGGATATGTACAAGCTGGATATGAACAATGCTTCCCTAATGGGTGAAGTATCATGCTTTCTTTCCAAAGATGATAGTGATAAGTCAACACTATGGCATAAACGTATGTGTCGTGTAAATTTTAAGACAATGAATAAATTGGCTAAAAATAACTTGGTACATGGTTTGCCTAAAAAGGAGTTTTTCTACAAATATAACTGTGTTGCATGCCTGAAAGGAAACAACATAGGACATCTCACAAATCCAAATGTGTTAACTCTATCACTACTCCATTACACCTATTGCACATGGATCTTTTTGGTCCCACAAGTATAATGAGCATTGGAAGGAAATCATACTGCCTTGTGATAGTTGATGATTTTACAAGATTCACATGGGTATTCTTTTTAAGAACAAATGATGAAACTGCTAAAACATTACACTCTTTTATTCTTAAAATAGATAATCAAATTGATCACAAGGTTAAAATCCTTAGAAATGATCAAGGGACTAAGTTTAAGAACTTTGTTCTTGACTTATTCTGTAACTCAAAAGGGATTGCCACACAATATAGTGCTCCCAAAACTCCTTAACAAAACGGTGTTGCACAGAGGAGGAACAGGACACTTATTGAGGCTGCTAGAACTATGTTAGTTGATTCAAAACTACATCTAACATTCTGGGCAGAGGCAGTCAACACTGCATGCTATGTGCAGAACAGAGTTCTTGTAGTTAAGCCCCATGGAAAAACCCCTTATGAGCTATGGAACACGAGACCACCGTTCATTGGCTTTCTAAGGTCCTTTGGTAGTAGGTGTACCATACTTAACACAAAAGACAATTTAGCAAAATTTGCTGAAAAGTCGGATGATGCTATCTTTGTTGGATACTCTTCTAGCTCCAAAGCTTATAGAGTATACAACATTAAGAATCAACATTTGAGGAGTCATCCAATATAGTTGTCAATGAGCACACTCCTTGTGTTAGGGGGAATGGCCCTGATCATATCTTTGATTTAGACTTGTTTCCAAACTATTCTAAACCTTCTTGTGAGAATGTTTCAGTCGGAACAGGTGCTCAAAATGATGCTGATGTTGCTGCTGATGATCAACTGTTTGAGCTACCCAGACCTGGTCCAAATTCTCTAAGAGCTGCAATAAATGAAGTTTCCACCATTCACAAATCTGATAGCTTAACCATATCAAGGAATACTGAAGCTTCAACAACTGAATCACTTGCTGAGCCTCAAAACTCATCCGGTGATCCACCACAACACCAGGCAGAAGGAAGTAGTGTTTTGAAGGAACATGAAACTATTAATACTACTTCACAGCCAACCATTGATGATGTTTCTCAATCATTCAATCAGTCCTCATTGAATGATTTTGAAACAACAGCTGGACAGAGTGTTCCAGTTCCTAAGCAGAATATGTCCAACCTGGATATATCTCTGCAACTGGAAGTGATTCCTCGCCTTAGGATTCATAACACTCATCCTGCTGAGACATTATAGGGGATGTCACTGAGGGTGTGGGAATAAGAGGACAGAGTCATCATCGGAATGACTGCTAGTACTCATGCTTTCTATCCCAGATGGAACCTAAGAAGGTAGAAGATGCCTTGAAAGATAGTAGCTGGCTTGAATCGATGCAAGAGGAGCCGCTTCAATTCAAGAGACAGAATGTATGGAACCTATGTTCGCTACCATCTGGTCAAGTACCAATATGCACTAAATGGGTTTTCAAAAACAAGAGAGATGATAGAGGCTTGATCATCAAAAACAAAGCTAGACTTGTAGTTCAAGGATACACCCAAGAGGAAGGAATCAATTATACTGATGTCTTTGCATCTGTTGCAAGACTTGAGGCAGTTAGGATCTTCCTTGCTTATGCTGCATTCAAGGACTTCACTGTTTACCAACTTGATGTCAAGTGTGCCTTTCTATATGGGGATACAGATAGGGAAGTCTATGTGTGCCAACCTCCAGGATTTGAAGACGCACAGCACCCCAACTATGTGTGTAAATTGGATAAAGCTCTATATGGGCTGCACCACGCACCTAGGCTGTGGTATGAGACTCTGTCTTAGTTTCTTCTGAAGAATGGCTACACTAGAGGTACCATTGATAAGACTCTCTTCATCAGAAAGTCTAGAAAGGACATTTTGCTTGTTCAAGTCAATGTTGATGACATCATATTTGGTTCTTCAAATGACTAAATATGTAAGGACTTTGAGAGCATTATGAAGAAAATGTTTGATATGAGTTCCATGGGAAAAATGGACTTTTTCCTTGGAATTCAGGTGAAGCAAATGAAGGAAAGGTTTTTCATTAATCAGTCTAAGTATGTCTCTGACATCTTAGAAAGATTTGAAATGAAGGATTGTAAGCTTGCCAAGACACCCATACCCAGAAACCATAATTGTTGTCCTGACCTTGAGGGGGAGGATACTGATCAACATCAGTATAAGGCAATTATCGGTTCTTTGATGTATCTCACGGCTAGTAGACCTGGTATCATGTTTGCTACCTGCATCTGTGCAAGATATCAAGTTGCTCCAAAGGTGTCTCATCTAGCTGGTGTTAAGAGAATCCTCAGATACCTCAAAGGAGCACCTAAACTAGGTCTCTGGTATCCCAGAAACAAGGATTTCAATCTCTATGTATACTCTGACAGTGACTATGGTGGCTGCAACATTGACAAGAAATCCACATCTGGAGGATGTCAATTTCTTGGTGGAAGGATCATCTCATGGCAATCCAAGAAACAATCCTATGTCTCTAAATTAACTCCTGAAGCTGAATACATTGCTGCTGCTAGCTGCTATGCTCAACTGCTATGGACTCAGAATCAGATGTTAGACTATGGATTCAACTTTATGAGTACTCCTAACCATATTGACAACAACAGTGCTATCCCTATTACTGAAAATCCAGTGAAGCACTCCAAGACAAAGCATATTCACATCAAGTACCATTTCATTATAGATATTCATAAGAAAAATCTGATTAAACTAATCAAAGTTGACTCAAATGAACAATATGCTGATTTATTCACCAAAGCTTTTGATGAACAAATATTTAAGTATCTCATAATAGCTATTGGGATAATAAACATTGATTAAATCACCTCTTTTGAAAACCTTTTTATGTAATGTCTTATGTCAATAAAATTTAAGCCGTGTTACAAAAGGTCTTTTTGAAATTTTCTAGGTTTAAATTTCTTCAAAAGAGAAATTAACCCTCGGAAGTTATTTTTATATCTTTCGAAGCATAATTTCTCAAAGGACAATTTTCTTCTCGGAAGAGTTTTTGGTCTCAGAAGAAGCGATTGATTACATATCAGATCTACTTTCACGACCTACACACTCTCCATTCGGAAAGCAATCCTAACCTTCAGAGGCAAAGTCTTTGCTTCGGAAGTAAGAATTGCCTTCGGAAGCCAAATTACCCTCGGAAATGTTTTACACTCGGAAGAGAGATTCTACTGTGTAACGTAAATCTCTTGGGCCCCACAGTGTAAAAAGCAAATATTTTATTAATAATGTCAGATTATTTGACTGATTTTAACCTTACCGCCAATGTCAATTCATCCAGTAAACCATCACACCCTCTTTTAAATAATCTCGACTATTCAATTTTAAATAATCTCGACTATTCAATTTCATGTTCTTACTTGCGAGTTTTACTGCCCTAGAAATTTCTCTTCACTCAAACTTTACCCAAACTCAAATTTCATTTGCATTCACCTTAATGGCACTTAACCCTCAGCACAACCAAGTCGCACTTCTTGATTCATCAACAGATGCTGACTTCTCTCAAATCATCTCCTTTCTCACCCAATCATCTTACTACACAGCCCTTACCATTGACCCCATTGTTTACTCAAACCAAATGGCCGAATTTTGGGAAATGGTCAAGCCAAAACCCTAAATGGGATTCATGTACTGAGGTCTAGCATTTGTGGACAGGAGTTCATCATCACTGAACAACTCATCAGGGAGCATCTAGAGCTTCATGATGAAGGTGCTCCTACTGAATTCCCCAAAGAAGATTTAGATAGCACTTACATCCTAATGGGATATGGGGGAGACATAAGCAGGTCGATAGTCTACAAGTTCAACTTCTCCTACAACTGAAATTTCCTCCTGCACGTTGTTCTCCATTGCGTGTCAAATAAGTCTGGGGGATGGGATCAAATCCTATATGAACTGGGATGCTTAGTTCATGGATTGGTGAGAGGCCTGCGATTCAACTACTCAAGATTTGTGTTCACCAACCTGATTGGGAATCTACAAAAGGAGACATTTTTTATGTATCCCAGATTCATTCAACACATAATCAACTATGAGTTGGACCGGAGCATGCTTGTCTGTGCAGCTGCTCTGACTGTCCCTCACATGAGGCCTACCATCTTCAAGACCTTGAAGAAGGTTTCCACCTTCATTGGAAGGTACACTACTTTGCTTCCTGGTATGATTGAGCGCATAGCTCCTGGTGACATCCTTGTTCATCCCACAGGTGATGAACCCACACCAGCAACCTCCACCACAATGCCAACACTGTCTTCTCCACCCATCACCATCACATACCAAAGACGCCCCAAACGAACCCTTGCAATCTACTCTGATTGAACAAGCCCCTCCTGTTCAATCCAAAAGACTAGAGTGGAAACATGGGCTCCCACTCAGTCTGAGGTCTCTCCATCCTTCTCCTTCAACCATAATATTGGTTTTGAGTCACCTCAGTCTCAAACCCAACTGCCTAACACCCAAACCAACATCCCTCAGGATGAGTATTTACACTCTTCTGAGCAGCCAACTAGGGACAGCCCCAGCAAAGGCTCAATGCCTATAGACATTAACCAAGGTCCTAGGTCAGTAGGCTTAACCTCCCTATCTCTTACTGACCTTCTCTTCAAAACTGATGAAGAGATAACATCTCTCCATGGCCATGACGTTGATCTACAATAACCTCTCCAAGATCAACAGAGCCCAGAGAACTCCCTTATCTCTAGCCCCCATTAGCAACCCATAACTGAGGTGAGGCCCACTGATGTGGAAGGGAATATTGCGGATTTAGCTGCCACTACAGAAGGTGCCTTAATGGACCTCATGGACAGTGTTAACATATCTCAGACTGAATCTACGGAAACCAATCCTTTTGATGACTCTGAAAGAGACATCATTGAGCATGGGAAACCAGGATGCCAAGAAACCACATCTGGTGGTGAGGCTGAACATACTAGGTATGTTACCTCATCTCCCCGTGATTCTTCAAAAGATGATGAGGGAAGCATGCAACTCCTCATACAAAACCTTCTATCTAATGTCTCAAACCTTGAATTCTTGGTTAAGACATTAGAAGAAGGGTCCGCCACTCAACAACTTGAGATTGACAATCTCAAGGCTCAACTAGCTGAGAAACAGACAGAGAGGTCTGTTAGGCATGTACCTGTTCAGGTCTCATTGACTTCTTCCTCCAGCTCATCTAGCTCTCAAGATGATGCTACCGAAAAAAGGGAGAATGTTCAGAGACAATGTTAGGGCCTGGTATTTGAACGAAATACCTAGTGATTAGCGTGTAAACTAGATCAAATAGTGCGGAATCCTATTTGATTGGAGATCCAATCAGTGAGAACACACGAAGAATCAATAAAGAATTGAAACTAACGTTAGAAATCGATTGAGAATCGATCTAAAGTGTTCTATGAACTTGGAGAACAAATTGGGAGGCTTCTGGACGGCTAGGGTAAGTCTGGAGTCGAAATAGAATGAATGCTCTCTATTTTTCCACGAATTGGATTGTATTTATAGGTTAGTATTGTTCATTCGGGCGATTGGACCATAAGCATGGTTCAGTCGTGCGATTGAACCATGCGGTTGATCCATCCGCACGACTGAGTGTTCAGTCGTACGACTGAGCCAATCTTATGTGTCAATCATACGACTGATCCAGTCTCCTAGTTCAGTCGTGCGACTGAGTCAATCGTATGAAGTTATTCATGCGTGTGGTCCATTTGCATGGGCCATTCGCATGAGAACTTCATTATGTTAAGTTTGAATGTATTAATTAATAAACATTATGTGTAACCATTCAAACAATCACTAACCTAATTAACCAATTCAATATCGACTCATTAATGAAATATTAGTCATTACAAATCACAAACAATCAATATCATTTCATTAATCATATCAAATTACATCAAAATTAGATAAACAAGATCTATTACATTTTATATCATGATCTAAGGACATACATGTATCAACAAACTCCCCCTTGGACCTAGATCTCTCTAATGTCTTGTTTTCTGCATCACCTCCTCATATTTCTTGTACTTGTCCTCTTTTGTGACTCCCGCGTGAATCTCAAACGCGAAGCAGAGTCTTATGACATTTTGGAACTGGAGGGCTTGTACAGTATCTTGCGTATCATAGAACAGTGGCCACTTGTATAGCGTGTAGACATCATTTGCTGACAAGTTGGTAAGCCACATTGGGTCGAATACCCTGATCCTATCCATTTGGCCCTCTTTGTTTAGGACTATGACCGCTTCTGTTGTTCTCCAATAGTAGTACCACCACTTAAAGTGTGGAGTGAAGTCCTGTGGCATTTCCTTGAGTGGGATTCTTGACATTGTGCGTCGAGGACTACACTTCAACACTATCTTTGGCTTTCCAGTAATGGCATCAACCTTAGACCTTCTGATATACCTTGTAGGCTGTTGAGGTCTAAAGTTAACCCACCTGGTGTGGTACTCCTTCTTTAAGGCAGCCTCGAACCAGCCTGACATCTTCCTTGGTTCAGCATACAAAAGCTTTAGTTTGGCCAGCTGGTTGAGCTCAAAACCTGGTAGAGTCTTCAGATCATGTGGGAATCTAAAGTACTCTATGCCCTTTTCCCTCTTAACTGCGTATATGTTAAGATCCTCAAAATACGCCCACGTTATGATCCCGCCAGTCACCTTATGATGTTTCTTGACTCTATGGAGTTTGGTGTAGGCTCTTGTTTCGGTGCAGCACGTTGGGCTCTAACTTCTTCAAAACACACAGCCCACTCAGCCTTTCAAATATCGACATCATCATTTGAGGCTTGGGCCGTTTCCTCTACTTTTTCCGACTCTTGCTCCATCTTGTCTAACACATCAAAAGTATCGCTGACGAGGATTCACCCAGATTGGGGACCACATTTCCCTCATTGTCAGCGTATTGAGGGTAGTGCTCGGCAGTTACATCTTCAATCTCGATTTCATCAACATCGTTGAGCTCTTCGTCACTAGTCGAGTCGCATGTTGGAGCATCCTTCACTATCTCATCTGGATTGAGCTTGAAAATCTCTGCGAGTTGCTCGTTTGATAAGTCATGAATTATTTCCCCTTCTTCAGGGGTATAACTCACCGACCTCCTTACGATCCCTTGCAGATCAAGAATAATTGTTAGCTTAGTCTTGACCTGCTAAAGGGGAGCAACATCAAACTCATCCCTTTAGTAATTTGGATCTGTTTGATTTACACATTCAACATATCAACCATTAGTAATTAATCAAAACATAAATGCATTAAACTGAATTTAAACATTAAATACATAGATTTCAATACATGATTCAAATACAAAAGTAATTAAGTACATAAGCATCTAATCTCTACTTTCGTCATGTATCATCGTCTCGTCACTTGGTGGAGCCGAGGAAGAAGCTGGTTGGTCTTGTATGTTCTTGGACCTCCTTTCTTGACCTGAAGCAGAGACCGATGCAACTGCATCTCCTCCTGATGTATCATCATCATCCTTCTCCTTTGTCCTTTCTTCTTCTGTCCCCTCATCCTCCTCTGTCTCATCATCAACTTCATCATCATCATCATCTCCGTCTCCCTCTTTGATCTTCAAGGGCTCTTCCTTAGATCCCTTTAACTTTAACATGATCGTCTTCTTCGCCTTCTCCAACTCCTCTATCTTCTTGTTTGATGTGACACTATGTGCTTGGAATTGGGCTATCTCATGGCTCTTAGCAGCCATCTGTTGGGCCCGCTCCTTTATCACTCTAGCCTGCTCTTCTATGGTGAATCTGAGCAGCAGCAAGATCAGCAAGCTGATGGATCTGAGTCGCCTTCTCCTCATCTGCTGCTAATAGGCGCATCACCATCCTGTTGAGCGCAGACAGCTGTTCCTCTATCCCAATTGGAGGTAGAGGTGAAACATATGGATGAGATGGATGGGCTGAGGATCCAGCTTGGTGGGTAGTGGTGGTTGTGGTTGCTGTAGTGAAGATGGGTCTGTGAAGTGGTGGAGGTGATGTGGGAGTGAAAGATATGGTGGTAGATGGAATCTGTACAGTGGTGCGAGGTGTGGTGGTGGTAGTAGTAGTTGTGGTGGCTGTGGTGGTGGTAGTAGTAGCTGTGGTGGCTGTGGTGGTGGATGTAGTGGCTGTGGAAGTGGTAGTGGTGGTGGCAGATGTGGTGGCTGTGAGGGTAAAAAAGGTGAGTTGTCTTTTCTTCTTTTTCTGACCATGGGGTTGAGCCATCCTTTTCCTCCTCGTTCCCGTTGAGGTGGATGCTCCCCCTACAACCCTGCTAGTTGGCTCTGGTACATAACTCGGATCCGTGGCTGTCTCTCCTGAGTCTCGTGGGCGTTCACCAACCACCCTTAGCCCATGTTCTGTGGGAACAACCTTGCTTCCCACAGTCCGTGTTAAGGGTTCCTCTTCCGACTCCTCATCCTCCTCATCAGGAACAAAATCCTGACGGAAACCAGCAGACTCAGTTCCATCGTGGTGGATGGTGGAGATGGTATATCAGTGGTAGTGGCCCTAGATGGTATGGGGCCTGTATCTCCACCATCACCACTGTCATCATCATTGTCGTCGGCGGGTAGAGCAATCTGCTCAACATCAGAATCACTGTCGTGGTGGCGCCACTTCCTCCTGTCTGACACGATATAGTTCTCACGGGCTAGATGCCCAAACAATCTCCTGACTGGGGGTTTTACCTGCTTTCCCCTGTATACCTTCATCCGGCCCAAGGTGGTATCATCCATCACCTCAAGCACTACCGCATCATCCTTCTCCTTTGGCAGGGAGGGGAGCTTCTGGTCTATTATCATTTGCATAAATCGGGGGTACATGCAGAAGCCCTTCTTCCCTTTCCCCTCAATGTTCTCCACCAAGTAGGTGAAGATCATCCTGGAGAAGCTGAACAGATGGTTCAGCACCAATGCAACAAAAGCGTTATGGATCTGGTCAGACAACTCATCAAAACCTCCCTTTCTAGATGCTATGCATTTCAGCAATATGTGAGCAAGGTACTTCAGCTGGGGATAGAGGTTGCTCTTGTTGAGCACCCCCGCATTGATATCCCCAACGTACTTGGCTCGAAGGAAACATCCTCTGATAGTAAGGGGATGTAATTTAGTAGGACAGTCAGGATCGTCCCCTAACTGTAACACGGTCCTCAGATCCTCCTCTGTGATAGCTTTAGCCTCTCCAAAGATAGTACCTCTGATACAGTGAGGCTCAGATGATCGATCAACAATTGCACCTTCCCAGAAGGCCTGCTGAATAGACCAATAAGGTGTACATGGAGCAGATATAGCGTGTGCAATCCTCGATCTCCTGAGGAAGGTTATAATGCCCGAGAAGTCCGAAGCATTTCTGGATGTGAGATCCAGATGAGCACAAATATTATGCTTCGTACTCATAGTCCAAGGGCTGGCCATCTGTTACACAAGGAAAGTAAACATTAGTACCCATTATTAAGAATGTCATGAACACTTGGACTTGAACAAAATTCTTTTCTGTCATCCAAATGAGGCTGTGCGACTGGGATTCAGTCGTGTGAATGACTCCATACGTACGACTGAGTGTGCGACTGGACTCATACGTATGTAGCCTCCTGCGCTTACACCAGTTGTGCGACTGAACTCAATACGCATAGTTCAGTCGTGCGATTACACTAGTCGCACTCTTTAGTGGTGCGACTGAAGCTCATCAACCTGTCCATTCGTATGTCTTACTGTCCGCTCAATTCAAATTCAATTTTTCACCAATTTTGAGTTTTAAACTTCGTGTTCTGGTACATTAGACTCGTAATCCATTAGTTTAACAACTAACAACTTTAATTTCATTTGTTTACGTCGTCTAATTAGGGTATTTTGCCACACAGGACATGGTTTTTCTAACGAATCCGATTGTTCAGAATTAGTGGCAAATTGAATGATTTGATAGAGTTTCGGCAACGCAGATTACCTGTAGAGTCAATGCAAATGGTCAGTATGCGAGAATCAAGGGTTTATAGTGATCAAACGAAATTTTGGCAGCGTAACTTAAGTCGTGCGATTTAGGGTAAGTTTGAGAGTGGTGAGTCTCTGCGACCGACTCACTCTCTATTTATACTAACCCTAAAATCAATCGTACGACTGGGCTCATACGCATGTTTCATACGGGCGATGGTGCCTTAGTCGTGCGATTGATTCAGTCGCCCCATTCAGTCGTCCGACTGGAGCTCAGTCATGCGACTTACCCATTCGATCACTCTTAAACATCCAATTTGGTCAATCGTATGGGCCATTCAATTGAATGGTCCATTCTTATGGTCCATTCGTACGAATGGCTCCCATTCGTATGATAATTACATACTAAAGGTCCATTCGTGCGAATGGGTCATACTTATGACATTCCTGCATTTCTTACCATTTAAACCCTTTTAACTTTTGAGATTAACATTATGAGCTTTTGATCATCTCAGGCATGAACATTTTAACCAATATAGTCACTTCACACGTGACTCTTTTAAACACTTTGTCACCTCAGACGTGACTGCATTAAACTTTGAAAAACTCATGTGGTCATCTCAGACATGACGCTTTTAGTAAGTTGATCCCATACCGATTTTCATGATGTAGTCCGGCAAACAAACAAAACTAAAAGACTAAGTGAATAAAAAAACAACTCAACTAACGTACCAAAAATAAAACTTGTTTTTGGCTTTTTGTGAGAGATAAATCCTAAGATGGAAATCTACGGATTTGGTTCCGGAATAGGCAGCTTCAACTTAGATTACCACACCTGGACCAATTCAATTTTGGAATCATACAGGCAAGTCAAATCATTTGGGACTTGTTGTCAAAATCTTTTGATGCTCTATCTTGGTTTTCAGCCAAAGTCATTAGCAACTTTTAGGAAATCATACTGGAACTATTAGATTACCACATTGATTTGAACTTTCAATAATTGCAGCCACAATGATTGTCAATATGTTTGTCCTCTTAAATCCATACACAGACTTTTGATACAGACTGGTGATAGATTTAGGTTTAATTATTTCAACTAACATTTGTGGATCCCACACTATATGGTAATCAACATTCCTCAGGAGCTTTTGAGCGGTCTACGGGTATTTTTACAAGAAGAGACTATTCTTAGAGCGTTCAAAGAGAAGCCAATCCTCAGGTCAGTGCCATCGCACAGCAGAGAGGCAGCAAACAACAATGAGTTCTAGAATATCTAGGTTATGCTTATCCTCAGGTCAGTGCCATCACACAGCAGAGAGGCACACCACCTATCTCCTTGTTAGAGCAGCTTAATTTTATTTTGCACAAAATGCACCAACAACATAAGTCATTAGCTTGATAGCATTTTTCTTTCATTTTTCCGTGCTTTGCTCTATTTATGGTCATCCGCACACATTTGTGGTATTTACATGCTCATTACCCCTTATTGGAATCTGTTGATTGTGTTAAGCAGTGATAAGATGGAAGCCCACAGTCAGTTGAACAACTTAGTTTGATCTTGAGATCACCAGTCAGGTCTAATCATCTATTGTGTTGAATCTACCGACATATCAATTGTGGTCTAGCAACCTCTCGGTCTACTCTCGTTGTGTTACCTTAGGAGTTACCAGTTTTTCTATCATCTTTCCTTTTATATTGCTTGGACTACACAGACTTATACTTTGAATGTTTGCATCTTTTCTAAATTAAAATTTTAAAGTCCCTCTTGATTTGTTCCTGTGTACTATCATATTCCACAGAGTTTGAATCGATATCACAGATACGATCTACCTTATATCAGCTTTCCACTCCTTCTCCCTCGTTTTTTTTATATTGTTACTTGCTGACTTAGTGTCCCCCTAAAATACTAAAATCAAAACTGGTTTAATTATTTTAGGATTTTAATAAACAGCAGAATAACATGAGGTTAATTTTAAAATGGACTAATTAATCAAATAAAGTAAAATGAAATGAAAATTTTATTAAGCTACATCGGACTACACATGCTCATCATCAGGAATAACATCACTTTGCTTTTTAACGCCGTTGACCTCTAGCAAATATTGAAAACGTGGTTTATCAAACGCTTTAGTATAGAGGTCAGCGCGTTGAAAATCAATATTAATTTTTTCCATATCAATTAAGTTCTTTTCAAAACAATCTCTTATGAAATGGTATTTAATACTGATATTGTTAGAGCATATATAGTCATATATAGTGTGTCTGTCGCTTGTCGAATAGTCTAGGCTTAATGTTATACACCTGATATGTTGTAAACACATGAAACTGGGTCATTCGCAGGAGCATATGCAAATGAGACTCAGTCGTACGACTGAGCCATGCTAATGGACCAGCCGTGCGACTGAGAGATGCGATTGGGACATTCGTCAGACTGAACCATAAGTATGGTCCAATCGTAAGATTGAATCATACGCATGGTCACGATTGAACCATACGCATGGTCCAATCGTACGAATGGGCCCAGTCGCATCTAATATGGGCCGAGGCCTATATATACCAGTTTCAATATGTAGAGAGAAAATGATTGAGAGGAAGTCTGCCCGGAGCCTAGGGCTGCCGGATGAGAGGGGAGATCATGCTCGATCTTCCCCTGCCAAGAGTCTTGATTCTTATGTTGTAACGAGCTTGTAATCGTTAGGTTTTTATCAATGAAACCAATATTTGATAGTTCGTGTTATTGATTTGACTTTTGGTTTGTGCCGTTTATCCTTCCGTCAAGAACATGCTCGGATGTTTATCGATCCGGAGAAAAACCGACTTCACAATTGGTATCAGAGCCGGTTACTGTTGGAATGATCTAACAATCATTCTAGCAACCCGAGCTCTTGATTTCTGGATTGAATTTCAGATCTTGACGTTAAACCAACTTCGTGTTCTTCGTGTTTTGCTCAGATCTTGTTACGTGTGTTGCTTCTATGTTGAAATCGAATTCGAAACCACATGCCTATCACCCTTTCGAATCTGATGATGTCTACTTTGTTTCGGTTCATGTTGAAATCGTCAGATTAGGGTTTCGATCAGGAGAAAAACCGACTTCACAATAGGTATCAGAGCCGGTTACTGCCGGAATGATCTAACAATCATTCTAGCAACCCGAGCTCTTGATTTCTGGATTGAATTTCAGATCTTGACGTTAAACCCACTTCGTGTTCTTCGTGTTTTGCTCAGATCTTGTTACGTGTGTTGCTTCTATGTTGAAATCGAATTCGAAACCATGTTCCTATCACCCTTTCGAATCTGATGATGTCTACTTTGTTTCGGTTCATGTTGAATTCGTTATCATTATCTGAAAAATCAGTCATATGGGGAATCTGTTGCTATGATGGTGTTCTGCAAAGTAAACGAAAGCTATTGTGCCTAAATTCATTTTAAGGGATGTGGTAGTAACTGCTCGGATCTCCAACGTTGGCTAATATGGTTTTCGTTTGATTCTATTGGCAACCAGAGCAAAGACTGACTGAAGATTGACTGGAGCAGTCGAATGATTGACACATAATATTGGCTCAGTCGCACGACTGAACACTCAGTCGTTCGGATGGATCAACCGCATGGTTCAATCGCACGACTAAACCATGCTTATGGTCCAGTCGCCCGAATGAACAATACTAACCTATAAATACAATCCAATTCATGGAATAATAGAGAGCATTCATTCTATTTCAACTCTAGACTTACCCTAGCCATCCAGAAGCCTCCTAATTTGTTCTCCAAGTTCATAGAACACTTTAGATCGATTCTCAATGGATTTCTAACGTTAGTTTCAATTCTTTATTGATTCTTCGTGTGTTCTCACTGATTGGATCGCCAATCAAATAGGATTCCGCACTATTTGATCTGGTTTACACGCTAATCACTAGGTATTTTGTTCAAATACCAGGTCCTAACAAGTGGTATCAGAGCTTTGGCTCTTGATTACGTGTGATTCAATCAAGATTGATAAAAAGCTTGTGTTTTTGCACTAAAAACGCAATCTTTTGTGTCAAAAGTGATCTTGTACGTTCCCTGCTCATCAAAGTTTGGTTTCTACGGACTTAGGCGATTAGACCTTGCGAAAGTTCGAATTTTTATGTCTAAAACACGTTTAACCTAGAAATTTTCGCAAAACAGCAACTTGAGTCGCACGACTGAGCTATTCGCACGACTGAACCTCATTCGCATTGCTCAGACGCACGATTGGACATAGTCGCATCTCCATTCGTACGATTGAACCATTCATTCGCAGTGTTTATACGCATCATCTTCATTCGCACGACTGAACCAATCGCTTAGTTCAGCCGCACGATTGAACCATTCGCATAGTTCATTCGCACGGATAGCCCAATCGCATCCTTCAGTCACACCAGTTGATAGTTTGTTTAAGTAGACTTAAAGTTATTCGCCATGGAAGATCAAATGTCAGCCTTTACTGCTGGGAAGGACTCTAGGATCCAGAACCTGCTGTTACTTGAGAGTGAGGTGGGTAATCATAATAACCACCAAAGCTTTTAACATTAGATGAGTTTCCCCACTGGAAACAACGTTTTGAGATCTACCTCAATGGAGTGGATCCGAATCTATGGGAAGCTATCGAGATTGGGTATAGTACGCTGGTGGGAGCCGATGGAGTAAAGCTAACCTTAGGAGGGATGACAGATGCACAGAAAGTCAAATATAATGCAGAGAAGAGGGTTTATGCATTGATTACACAGTCTATCCCTAAAGACAATTTCCACCAGTACTCAGAGAATAAGCAGTCCAAGAAACTATGGGATGAGCTGGAAAAGAGGTATGACGGGAATGCTTCGTTGAAGGCAATCAAGGCTAAGGAGTTGAAGAAGGAATTCGATAACTTCTTATCATGGGAAACGAGAGTTTGGACGATGTTATAGATAGATTCTACCATCTGATGAGTGAACTGCATACACATGGGGTGGCTACTACCATGGAAGAGAAAGTTGCTAACTTTGCAGACAAATTGCCAGAAAAGTGGGCTTCATTCGTGTCTAACCTGAGACAGAATGGAATGCTGACAAAGCTGGATATAAATGACTTCATTCTAAAGCTACGAGAAGAAGCACTTAGGATAAAGTACAGAGCTCAGAAGTCTTCGTATACTCAGAATCCAGCTTTGTACAATGTCACGCCTCAAGCTAAGACATCTGGAGCACCTCTCCAGACTGCAGTTGTGTCTAGCTCATCTGGTCCTTCACATGCTTCTCCTTCAGGATCAGACACGTCGGGGTCTTCTTGTACCCGTCATATTGGATCTGAAACAAATGCTACTAGATTGAAAATCGAGAACCTCGGTAATGTGACGGTAGAAGTAGCTCGAGAACACATGGATCTTTTGGCTGCAGTGGTTCATTCTTATGATGGACTTTTGTTGGGAAGATTGGAAACTGTCATCTGGCAGACGAGGACTCAGAGTAGGTGGACAAAATGGAGCTTGAGAGAATGGACATAATGTGGGCCTTAGCTAGTGCTGTCCGGAGAGCGAAGAAGTTTGTGAAAAAGACCAGACAGAACTTGGTAGCTACTAACGATACTACATTTGGCTTTGACAAGAGCAAAGTGACTTGCTTTAACTGTGGGGAGAAGGGGCACTTCAAGAAAAAATGTGTTAAGCCAAAGAAGACGGGAAACGGGAACCCATTCTCGTCCTTCACTCATCAAGACAAGCAAGCTACTAGTTCTACTTCATCAAGCAAGGATCCAAAAGCCTTGACTGCTCATGATGATGAAGGACAGGACTGGAGCTTTAGGTTTGTCTCTCCAGGGGAATCAAACATTGCAAGTGTAGAGGACATTGACGATGATTTTGCAAGTGAAGGAGATCTAGCAGTTGAGATAGCGATGTCAAATATTGAAAAGACAACTGCATCTGAGGTCAGCTACAAACCTGAAGAGGAGACTACTAGAGCAAAGACCGAAAAAACAGAATCACCAGAACCAGAGACATCTGATGCTGCGTTGATGGCTAACACTTCTGAACCAACTTAGGTAAGTACCACTGACCAAATGTTTGATAATCATGCTTGTTCTGATTGTACTACATTTAGAAATAGCATAGATGAGAAATTTGCTAGGTTATTAGAGCATAATGATAACTTGGTAAAAGATTTACAACTGTGCACTGAGGCTAATAGAGTACTAATACAAAATGAGCATAGTTACAAAGAAAAGATAGACCTTTTGACTAAACAGCTTAGGGAAACCGAAGTAGTTTCATTTAATCAAGCTAATGACATTAGGTACTATCTAAACTCCCTGGAAGACACTAAGAAGCAAAAGGTAGTTCTAGAAGTAGAAGTAAACTCATTAAAACAGAAACTGCACAGTTGGACAAGTTCATCACACATAGTCCAACACTTAGTAAGAGAAAGAAACAACGGGGAGGGCTTGGGTTACAAAGTGGTTCCACCACCACCTGAGACCTTGATGAACACTAAGAGTAGACCGGTAAATGATAACCCCATCAAGGATCATGTGGTGTCTACTCCTCTCGTTTGTGATCCAGATTCCTCATGTTCATCTATTGAATCTGGAAACAAACAAAAGGAGACCACTTCAAAGGCAAAGTGTAAATTTCCTTGTGTTAATCTGGAAAAAGAGTTTGAAAAGGTTAACTTAAAGTCAGGGTCAAACAGAGTCAAATCAGAACCTAAAAAGACTTCAAATAGTCAAAAACCAATTAACCAAGAGGAAAAAATGTTAAACATGTTAGAACAGTTAACTTTGTTAAACAAGAGAAAACATCAAAAGAGCCAGAATCAAAACCTAAAGTGAGTGATGTTACTAAAGTGTCACACACATCTCCACAAAGAAAGGTTAATCATAAAGTTGATAGCAGGTCATGCTTCAACTGTGGAGAATGTGGACACATTGCTTCCTATTGTCCTTATTATCAGACACCTAGGAAGAAGATTGAACTTCAGGACTCAAAACCTAGGTCTTCTAAGAGGAGTTCTTTAACTCCACTTAGAAGAACTAGTGAACATAAAGTTCAACCCATTAGCCAGTCGACTGTTTATCACAAACAGGCATTGCATAAATCTGGCTTATGGAAAGAGAAGTCAATCTCTATGTCTGAAATGATGACAAGAAGGAACCTGAGCTACCCTCACCCTCTAAGGGTCAATGGGTTGAATTTCTGATATGTGATGCCTCTCCAAGCCAGTAAAGGCTTGGGTTCCTAACCTAAACTAATCCTTCACATTGTATGTGCAGGGTGTTCACTACAATGCTAAAACTAACACGTGGATTGTAGACAGCGAAGCATCCAGGAACATGACAGGAAACAGGATCTTTTATCTAGCGTCAAGCAAATAAAAGGAGGGCATGTTTCGTTTGCTGGAAACAAGGGAGGATATATCACAGCTCAGGGAGAAGTGGGAAATCAAAAAGTTAAGTTTGATAAGGTGAACTATGTTCAACAACTTCAAAATAACTTACTTTCTGTTTCCCAAATCTGCGATAAGGGATTTAAAGTCATCTTTGACGACAAGAAGTGTTACGTGCTCAAGAAAGATTACGTGATCCCAGATGACCAAGTTTTGATGACTGCCTCAAGATATAAATACCTTTATGTTTTGGATATGTCAACAGCTGCTACAATGGATCATGATGTTTAGTGTTTTCTATCTAAAGCTACTGAGAAGGATTCCATCTCCTGGCATAGGAGAATGGGACACATTAGTCAAAGGAAGATGAATCACTTGATTCAGAAGGATCTGGTGAGAGGAGTTAATATGAAGAACTTCCAGCTTCCTGATTTTTGTGTAACTTGCAAGAAAGGCAAACAGACGAAGAAGTCTCATAAGCAAAAGAAAATTCATTCAATAGAACTTCCTCTTGAACTTCTTCACATCGATCTGTTTGGTCCAGTCAGTACAAAGAGCATAGGAGGCGACTTGTACTGTTTAGTGGTTACTGATGACTACTCAAGGTTCTCATGGTTAATGTTTCTGAAGTCCAAATCAGAAACATTTGAGTCCTTCAAGGAGTTAGTAACCACACTGGAATCTCTCTACAAGCTAAAGGTTAGACAAGTACACTAAGACACGGGACGGAATTCAAGAACCAGTGGAGGGAGGCTTACTGCAAGGAAAAGGGTATTGTACATCAATTCACTTCTGCCTACACGCCTCAGATGAATGGTGTTGTTGAGCGAAAGAACAGAAGCTTGATAGAGACAGCACGGACTATGCTGGCAGACTCGAAACTGCCTATTCAATTCTGGAATGAGGCAGTTGCTAATGCATGCTATACACTGAATCAAGTTCTGATTGTCAAGCGCCACAGAAAGACATGTTACGAGCTACTACAAAGACGCAAACCAAATTTGGAGTATCTCGAACCATTTGGCGCGCCGTGCACACTGCTGAAGAAAACACAAGAAGGTAAATTCAGCGAGAAGGCGGATGAAGGAATCTTTCTAGGATACAACATACCGAACAAGAGGGTGTACAACAACTCAACGGGTCTAGTAGAAGTATGGTGTAATGTTGACGTTCAGAGATATACCACGCCACCTACTGGCAAGGACCCACCTCTTTTTTCAACTATGATGGATTCTTCAAGTCCTTCAACATCCCCTTCTCTCCCTCGATGACGAGTTAACTACACGGATGATGTATGATATCTCGAATACTCCAACATCTAGCTCACAGGGAGGATCATCTACTTAGTCAGGGGGAGTAGTCGACGATAGTGACTCCTCCTCTGAAGATGAAGCTTAAGAAGATGACCAGAACAGTCAGGAGGAACAGGTTCCAGTTCCAGAAAGTCCACAACCATCTACCAGTGATGCACCTTCGACTTCGGAGCCTCAAAATCCAACTACCTCAGCTGCAGAACCAAATGTTCATAATCTTGGCTCTGAGGTAGATGTTCCTACTACTCCAGGATCACGACTAAACATCTATCATCCCTAAACAATGTCATTGGGGATGTCAGATCAGGAGTACAAACCCGAAATCAGCTATACTCCGTTGATTATGCCTCACTTATGGAAAAGGGATATATTCATGATGGTGCTTATCGGTGTTTTGTCTCATAGTTTGAGCCAAAATACATCAGTGATGCACTAAATGATGAGGCATGGGTGAGTGCCATGCAAGAAGAACTTCTTCAGTTCAAGAAGTTAGGTGTATGGACTCTGGTTGATAGACCTAAAGGTGCTAAGGTCATTGGCACCAAATGGGTTCTAAAATGTAGTAAGGATGACCAAGGGGTCATTATCAGAAACAAGGCTCGATTGGTGGTTCAAGGATTTCGCCAAGTCGAGGGAATTGACTATAATAAAGTGTTTGCACCCGTGGCAAGGATGGAAGCCATTCACATCTTCCTTGCCTATGCATCGTACATGAAGATTAAAGTCTACCAATTAGATGTGAAGAGTCAATTCCTCCATGGGGAAATCAGAGAAACAGTCTATCTCAGTCAACCCGAGGGATTTGAAGATCCTTATCATCAGGATAGAGTTTACAAACTTGACAAGGCTTTATACGGGCTTCATCAAGCTGCAAGAGCTTGGTATGAGAAACTCTCGACTCATCTTGTGAAACACGGCTTTCGCAGGGGAGTCATTGACTGCACACTGTTCATCAAAGAAAAAGGTGGCGACCTACATCTCGTACAGATCTATATCGATGACATAATCTTCGGTTCAAGAACGAAGAGTTATGCAAAGAATTTGAAGCAGTTATGAAGAAAGAATTTGAGATGAGTGCTATGGGGGAGATGAAGTTCTTTCTCGGGTTACAGGTGGATCAGATTCCAAATGGGATATTTGTACATCAAACCAAGTATGTAAGAGATATTCTCAGTCGTTTTGACATGGAGAATGCTTCTGCTGCTAGGACTCCACTTGCTACGAATCACGATATAGCACCTGATGAAAATGAATATCTTGTAGATGCCACAATGTACCAAGGAATGATTGGATCCCTCATGTATCTCACTGCCTCAAGACCTGATATCATGTATGCTACAAGTTTATGTTCTAGATATCAGGCTAAGCCTAAGGTCAACCATCTGATCGGGGTGAAGAGGATATTTCGTTATCTGAAGGGTACACCCACACTTGGGTTGTGGTATCCTCATGATGATGACTTTGAGCTCACGGCGTATAGTGACTCGGATTACGGGGGCTGCAAGATGAATTACAAGTCTACATCAGCAGGTGTCAATTCTTTGGGAGAAGATTAGTTACCTGGCAGTGTAAGAAGCAAACATCGGTTGCATTGTCAACCTGTGAAGCCGAATACGTTGCTGCTGCAAGTTGCTGTTCACAAATCATCTGGATTCAACAGCAAATGCGGGATTATGGTTTAAAGTTTTCTTCTACTCCTATTTTTGTTGATAACTCTGCTGCAATTGCAGTAACTAAAAATCCGGTCCAACATCCAAAGACCAAACATATCTGTAAAGTTGGTTCTTCTCCGGATCGATAAACATCCGAGCATGTTCTTGACGGAAGGATAAATAGCATAAACCAAAAGTCAAATCAATAACACGAACTATCAAATATTGGTTTCATTGATAAAAACCTAACGATTACAAGCTCGTTACAACATAAGAATCAAGACTCTTGGCAAGGGGAAGATCGAGCATGATCTCCCTTCTCATCCGGCAGCCCTAGGCTCCGGGCAGACTTCCTCTCAATCCTTTTCTCTCTACACATTGAAACTGGTATATATATGCCTCGGACCATGCGTATGGTTCAATCGTACGACTGGACCATGCGTAAGATTCAATCGTACAACTGGACCATACTTATGGTTCAGTCTTACGAATGTCCCAATCGTATCTCTCAGTCGCACGGCTGGTCCATTAGCATGGCTCAGTCGTACGACTGAGTCTCATTCGCATATGGTCCTGCGAATGACCCAGTTTCATGTGTTTACAACATATCAGGTGTATAACATTAAGCCTAGACTATTAGACAAGCGACAGACACACTATATATGACTATATATGCTCCAACAAATTCCCCCTTGTACGTTGGTTGCGAATAGTAGATAACACCTCTTATAATCTTCAGTCAATCTTTGCTCCAGTTGCCAATAGAATCAAACGAAAACCATATTAGCCAACGTTGCCGATCCGTCAGGTTACTACCACATCCCTGAAAATGAATTTAGGCACAATAGCTTTCGTTTACTTTGCAGAACACCATCACAGCAGCAAGATTCCCCATATGACTGATTTTTTAGATAATGATACGAACAGTTTTCCATTGCTTCAATCTTCACACAGGCTAACCTGATTAACATCACCACCTACAGAAATTCCCCCTCACATTCAGCATATCCCAATATATAGACATTGTGCTCTCCTTGCATCTTGACACGGTGTATTGGGCAAAAGGTTGAAGGTTCCAATCCATAGCTGACAATATCAACCAAATCAGCATGCATGAAGATTCATCATCGGAAACCGGTTCACATCATCACTTTCTGATTGCGTCTTCACTTTCTCTATACAAGGATTCCCCCTAAGAAGCAGAATCCTTTCTGTGAAGATAAATATATCTTGATTGGCCCATAAGTAGTCTGATGCTCCTAACTACCCCACAAAATCAACACCAACTGCTGACATCTTCTCTTGTCTCTTTCGTGTTCCAGTTACATTCACCTATTCTGGAAATCGACGAATAATGGGGTACACATCGAACTTATTTGACAAACGAACCTCTGGGTGAATATGCTTTGCTCCACTTCAAATCTGTGCAAAAAGCTGTTCCAGACTATTTTTTTTGGTCTGGAACAAATGTGGATGAGTCAATGCAGATGGCTCATTCATGCGATTGAACGTACGACTAGTCCAGTAGCACGACTGAACATACGACTGCTCCAGTCGTACGAATGGCTCATTCGCATGGTCCAGTCGTACGAATGGTCCATTCGCATGGCCCAGTCGCATGAACGGGTCTACACGCAGATTTTCAGATCTGCAGTCGCCAGGGCTGCCCAAAACCCTAATCTGACGAATTCAACATGAACCGTAACAAAGTAGACATCATCAGATTCGAAAGGGTGATAGGAACGTGGTTTCGAATTCGATTTCAACATAAAAGCAACACACGTAACAAGATCTGATCAAAACACGAAGACCACAAAGTGGGTTTAATGTCAAGATCTGAAATTCAATCCAGATATCAAGAGCTCGGGTTGCTAGAATGATTGTTAGATCATTCCAGCAGTAACCGGCTCTGATACCACTTGTTAGGACCTGGTATTTGAACGAAATACCTAGTGATTAGCATGTAAACCAGATCAAATAGTGCGTAATCCTATTTGATTGGCGATCCAATCAGTGAGAACACACGAAGAATCAATAAAGAATTGAAACTAACGTTAGAAATCGATTGAGAATCGATCTAAAGTGTTCTATGAACTTGGAGAACAAATTTGGAGGCTTCTAGACGGCTAGGCTAAGTCTGGAGTCGAAATAGAATGAATGCTCTCTATTTTTCCATGAATTGGATTGTATTTATAGGTTAGTATTGTTCATTCGGGCGATTGGAGCATAAGCATGGTTTAGTCGTGCGGTGAACCATGCGGTTGATCCATCCGCACGACTGAGTGTTCAGTCGTGCGAGTGAGCCAATCTTATGTGTCAATCATACGACTGATCCAGTCTCCTGGTTCAGTCGTGCGACTGAGTCAATCGTATGAAGTTATTCATGCGTGTGGTCCATTCGCATGGGCCATTCGCATGAGAACTTCATTATGTTAAGTTTGAATGTATTAATTAATAAACATTATGTGTAACCATTCAAACAATCACTAACCTAATTAACCAATTCATATCGACTCATTAATGAAATATTAGTCATTACAAATCACAAACAATCAATATCGTTTCATTAATCATATCAAATTACATCAAAATCAGATAAACAAGATCTATTACATTTCATATCATGATCTAGGGACATACATGTATCAACAGACAAACATTTGAGGAGCCACAGAGCCAACCTTCAACTTCAACATCTTTTACTCATATCATCACTATGTTGGATGCATCTCATGTTATTCTTCAGATTGACTCAAAGATGCTTAGCGATCTCTATAGACTCTTCAACAAGTTTCTGTTGAGATCCTCCACTGATAAGCCAAGCCCTGATGCTACAATGATTTATTTTGGAGTTGAGGAGCTTCAAAGGCTTACTGCACCTTCTACCACTATGGAAGATGTTGGTCAACATAAGGTCCACATGGAACCTAAGATTCAATTCGAAGGGGAAATGGGGACTTATGACCCAGCAACTGAAATAGTTGGGACAGAATCTGCATCTCCTCCTATTTCCAAAGCTGTAGTTAAAGCCTCGGAAGAACAAGCTGAATCTTCCAAAGCTAAAATGGGGAAGGACTGCTCAAAATGGCCGAGGAACTGATCATCACAGATGCAATCCTTGAAATGGCATCTGAGGTGAGAAGCGAGGACTTTCTAAATTTTCCTCCATCCCAGACACCATCTCTCCCTATCTCACAATCAGAATCCACTTTCCAAGAACCACCACAGTCAGGATCTTAAAAAGATAAAAGGAAAAGAAAGATGACTGCGGAAGAGCTTCAAGAAAAGGAGAAGATTGAGAAACTCAAGAAGAAATGAAGACTTCCAACTGAAAAGTTGCTAGATGCTAGTACAAAAGCAGCTGTAGCCAATCAGGAGGCTATCAACAACAAAAGAAGGGAAGAGATCATTGATGAGCTTATCCAATTAGGAGCTGCCAATGAAAAAAACACTCCTGCTACCACTAGAGGAGTTGGTGAATCTGGAGAAGGCAACCCGGCTGAAACTTGAAGAAGAAGCTAGGTTGGCCTTGGAGAAAGAAAAGGAAGAACAGAAGGAAGCTGAATTACAACCGAGGAGAGACAGGATAAACTTCCTAATCTCCAGAGGCTTTAATCTTCAAGAACTCTCTCCACACAATGATGAGACAATCCTCTGGCTTTAGAACAAAGAGCAGGATCAAATGGAGAAAGAAAGAAGAAAGGCTGCAGAGAAAAAACAAAGGAGAAGGAGAAGGAGGAAGAAGCTATGGTCACTGCAACCAGGAAGCTCAGTGAAAAAACCTGGATGAAAGACTATCTTCGGGCCCATGGCTTCTCTGGAGGGCAGGTGGATCCCATGTCTGAGAAGACACTCCAATGGATTGCCAATGAAGTTAAGGCTGACATATGGTTGGGAAAGAGAAAAGATATGTATAGAAGGGTAAAGGGGATGACCTTCACTGTAACCACCTAACCATAACCTGTTCGGTTTTCACCATCAAAACCGAACCCTTCACCCCTTAACCCACATCTTTGCCCATATCCATTTCATCACCCCAACCACCTAAACTTCCCATCCTCCAACCGAAAACACTTCCCTGAACCTCTGAACCTCAACCTACCCAACAACCATCCAAACCATCCCCTCAGCCTTCTCAACATCTCTCTCTTGAGGAGTTCAAGGTAATCAAGACCAAGCTCATCAATTGCACAACTTTGAGTGAAGTCTCATGTGATGAAGATTCTTGCAATGTTACATATGTTGTTGGATCCTATTGTTCGCTCACAAGAGATCAATTTCTTGATTTACCTAAAGGAACATTGGACCAAGCAGCTAGACTTCTAGGTCTCAACTCAGATTCACTGAATGATAAAGAGAAGAAGCTTAGAAGGAAACTGATGACTCTGCTGGATACCAAGAAAGAGGACAAGATTCCCAGTCAGTCCCTTGTGCCTAGAAAAGAAATAATCGGTGGAGGTTCGATGAAACTTCTCACAACTTTGTTGTTGAGAGGGAGAATAGCGAAGTCAACAGACTCACTGCAACCTCTCTGTTACACTCCAGCAGATATGACATTACTGACTTAGCAGAGAAGCCATTCTCCAACCCCTCCAACTCTGAAGCTGCTGCACTCATCAGAAATCATCTGAGCAATCTTTGTCTACCTGAGCTAACTATAAAGGCCAAGATTGAAGAAGAGTTAAGATTGAGAAGACAGAAAGATAAGGAAATACCTCCTACCAAAGTCACTACTTTTCTATAGATGGTAGAGGGTCCTGAATTGGAACCTACAGTTAGATGGGAATATGATTATAGTTCCCATCAACTAACTCTTTTCACAGGGCAACAACAGAGGGTACATATCATCCAAGGTGACAGACTGGACTTCCTGTCCACCAAGGATTTGTACAAACTTCTCAACACCACATCAGGGAAGAACAAGGAAACAGACAAAAATCTACTCTCATTGGTGCTCAAAGTTTTGAGAAGTAGAAACAAGTGAGGTTTTGGTAGCATCAACCTAGGGGGAGTTTGTTGGATCAAAAAGAAGGCTGGTGCAACCAAAACCAATTCACTTAGACAATTTTGGTACTACATGCAAGGGCGTCCGAAGCTTAGCATGGAACTTCCAATGGTTGTATATTTCTTCCGATGACAAAGTGAACGATCAACTTCCAAAGATAGAACTCAACTTCCAAAGTCAAGAGCATGCTTCCAAAGATTAAGTCTTAGAAGAAGAACCTGAAGACTACTTCCGAAGTATGATGAAAATGAAGAAGTCTCCAAGCCTTGGAAGAAGCAGCCTCTTCCGAAGCTTCGGAAGTACTTGTTCTTCCGAAGCCATTTAACCTTCGGAAGACACTGTATGAACCCGTGGACATAAGTATGGTCTCTGACACTTCACTATAGACCTCTGATACTGCATGGCTTCTTCCTAAAGAACCATGTAATTGACCATACTTTATTCCACTATTTACCTTTTTATGATAGTACATTTTACCAACTTTAGTTGGTGACAAAAATTAAGTCAGGGACATGTCCTGACTACCAAATCTCAGATAAGACTTTATTCGAGATACCTTAAACTATAGTCTTGTAGTATAGGCTTTAGTTATAGGATCCCAGCTGGTATCAAAGTATATCTGGTTGTAGTAGTATTATATATAGGTTCTCAATGTAACTCATTCAATAACGCTTGTAAGAGTCTTGTATTATTGAGTTGAGAATCAATATATAAAAGTACCTTGAAAATTACTTCTTGTGTTCCTTATTACATGTTATATTGTGATCAACTCTTACTGACTCTGTCTTCTTCCGAGTGTTGTTCTAAGTGAGGTTGAGAGAAAAACATAGTGTTAAGTGACCAATATCGATCCTGCAAAAAGCAAGTCACTTGCAAGCCCAAGAAGAATGAAAAGAAATCGATGAATGTGTCCCGACCAAGCAACGAAGAAGCGCTAGCAGATGAGATTGGACCTATATAGACTAGGAAACACAGGGAAAGACAGTCTTGGGGGCCCCCAAAACAGAGTGAGAACTAGCCCTTTGAGGTGCTCTCTAAGTTGTCTAACTCTCTATTACAATATGCAGAGGGAAACCAGGTTCAATAGCCGGATAGAGTAAGAAAACAACTAAATAGAAATGAGTACTTGCTACGGGTGAAGGAGTAAAGAGTTTCAATAAAAAATATCCTTAATGCGACTGCGGGAAGGCTGTTCCTGCTACATTTCGCTGGGGAAGAAAGAAGGAATTGAGTCCTTTCACATTATCACGGAAAAAGGGGATTGCCTCTTAGTCAATTTTGACTGGAAAAAGACCCGGACTCTCATTCACTTACTATAGGCCGAGGAGCGTAGATTCATCTTACTTTTTATAAATGGAAAAAGAGACATAAGTCACGCATTCGAGCAAGAGCCTTTGCCTTTCTTCGCTATGTAAATAGAGGGCCGGAGGAAGAAGTGCCAGAACCTCAACAAAAGAATGAAGGTGATAGAGTCTTACAGGAGACGCTAGGCTTCGGAATTGAATGGAATCCTCTCCCTTGGTTGCCTTCACTGCCCGTGAATCCCTTCTCTTTTTCTATTCCAGTAGTCTTATGCGGTCTGGTCTGTCCATTAGTTGCTTAACTCATAGTAGTTAGGAGGTTGTTGTCCTAATGAGTGTAGCGGAGTGCTCCCTATCCTATTACTCATCTATAGGGCTATCACCCTAGCTTTCCCTGTCTCTGCCTTTCTTTCCTAGTCCTGAGTTTTTCTTCTTGACTATTGCTTGGGATTGGGTTTGACACTATTCAATACTAAATATCTACTCGTGGAGGGAGGGGAGGCAATAGATTCATCTTAGGCGGTAAGCGAAGGAACTGTAGGGCTTAGGGCAGCGAGCGGGCCTCGGATTTTTCTTCAATAGGCTCTAGGGGAGGTGAGAAGAGAGCCAATATATTATAGAAGGATAATCATGGCATGAATTAGAGTTGAAGGAAGAAAGACATGAAATGCTAGAAAGATGGAATCTATGAATGAGCTCTTTCGTCTAAGCCTAGAACTAGGCAAGAGCAAGGAATGGACTTTAAGTGAGTGAAGGAAGGAGGGGACAAAGGTCAGTTCTATAAGGCAAGAAAGCAAGATCAGAAGAAGGAGCAATGCAGAATAACTAAGCATGACAAGGAGAGGATAGCTAGACTTTCAAAGACAGTAGCAATGGCAAGGAGACTAATCCCGATATTCTTTCCCTAGCAATTGGAGGATTCTATTGATCCAAGACCTGTATGTAGACCTGGGCCTCCCCCGCTTTCAGTTAAGGCCAGAAAGAATTATCTTACCTTTCTCTTCTGTCAGTTCCTTTCTTTGAAAACCAAGGATGAAGCTAGAATGTGGAGTACGGACTTATCATGCTTCCCAATTCCACTAGCATAAAAGAGTTTATTCAACTCCTGAGAGATTCTATAGTTCCTGAGCTACCCCAATTTGATGAGAATGAGGGAAGAAGTCCTTTGGCCTATAATAAGAAAGGTCCATCAAGACTCAGAAATTACCCTCGATCTTTTCAATCCCTCTAGTAGATAATTCTCAGCCTTCGTCTTAGAAACTGAGCTCTCACAAAGCAAGTCATTACTTATTGTTTACACACACTTTCTATTTTACTTAGCCTACTTCTTTATCATTAGATCAATTAGGCAGGGGAAGACTCTGTGTACTAACTTTCTCTTCTTTCTTCTTCTTTTCAATCCCTTGCCACTTCCCTTCTTTGCTAGCACGTACCTGTCTTTGCTTTGCGCAAGAGATCCCCCTACTCTTCACACCCCTCTAGTCCTGATCTTGCTTATGCATTACTTGGGAAGGATTGCCCTATCCCTTTGTTGGGGGCTTTGGCTACCCTACCTCATTCCCTTCACAAGCCAAGGACAATTCAATATAAGGCATTAAGCAGACAGAGCGAGAAGAGAGGATATCCTTTATCCTGTTGCAGCTTTCATGAAGGCTTTCATTGAAGAATCGAAAGAATCTACCCAGTCTAGGGCTGAAAAGGGGGGGCTAAATGCAGAGACAAGGCAACTGAGGATAGTTACTTTCTCCTGTAATGAATAGAATAGGCCCGAGAGCTATGAAAGGAGAGAGTTTCCTATTCCATATTCCGGTTGACCGATTCGCGCAGTATCCAATCCAGAATATAGGCTTGCTTTTGCCCTCTCCCGATAGTACATTTATGCTCCTAAATCACTGAATTCAAACTCTCTATCGGATGAAAGGGAGCGAGCGAGCGTAGGTTACTCCTAGAATGTTGGGTCTTAGAGCCAGTAGAGCGCAGTACAAGCGAATGGAGTGGAATCTACCATTGAAGAAATCTATTTGCTTGACCCAGGCCTTCAGATCGCACTTCCTGCTTAAAGAGGATCGGAAGAAGTTGAAGGTTGAGAAAGAAGGATCAGATGTGTACGAACAGAATGAACCCCAGATAGAGAAAGCGGACCAAGGGGAGATTCCCCTTTCGATTGGAGTTCTACGGTGGGAAAGAAAGTAAGGAGTTAGAGCTCGGAAGTGAGAACTAGCTTATAGGAGCGAAGCCACTCGACCAGAGGGAGAGGAATGAGTACTCTCTCTCCTCATTCAAAGAAGATAGAGGAATTCCCCAGTACTGCTATAACTATAGGGGGAGAAGTGATAACTAGCTAGACCATATTTTTTTTAGATAGGCTCGGGAGTAAAAATTGAGTTATAGGGGTTGCCATTCATAGCTATAAGAAAAGGGAATCCAACTATCACAATTCAATCATAGGGCTAAACTATGCTTGATTAGTACCGGCTTTTGTTGAACTGAACAAGCGAAATGAGAATGTCAGTATAGTGCTAAAAAGGGCGAATAGCAATCGAGCTAAACGCATGGCTTCGACTCCTAATTCTACTTTTAAAGGGCTTCGTTTCGGCCTATGGAATCTCAGTTCTGTGAAAGCCTGTCTTTGAGAGCATAAAAAGGCCCTTATAATTGATAATGAGGGTCTTGTAATTCAAACTAGATATCGGATGAAAGTGGTATGACAACCTCA